>CAUYQV010061990.1:0-14183 GCA_963574575.1 Galagoides demidoff
TGCCATGGCATCACAGCTCATAGCAACCTCCAACTCCTGGGCTCAAGCGAGTCTCCTGCCTCCGCCTCCCAAGCAGCTGGGACCACAGGCGCCCGCCACAACGCCCGGCCATTTTTTGGTTGCAGCCGTCATTGTTGTTTGGCAGGCCCAGGCTGGGGATTCGAACCCGCCACCTTAGGTGTCCGTGGCTGGCGCCTTAGCCGATTGAGCCACAGGTGCCGAGCCACTATTTTTTTTTTTTTTTGAGACAGAATCTTAAGCTGTTGCCCTGGGTAGAGTGAGGTCCTATCATAGCTCACAGCAACTTCCAACTCTTGAGCTCAAGTGATCTTTTTTTGAAACAGAGTTTTACTATATTGCCCTGGGTAGAGTGCTGTTGCGTCACAGCTCACAGTGACCTCAAACTCTTGAGCTTAAGCAATTCTCTTGCCTCAGCCTCCCAAGTAGCTGGGACTACAGATGCCCACCACAACACTCGGCTATTTTTTGGTTGTAGTTGTCATTGTTGTTTGGCAGGCCTGGGCTGGATTTGAACCCGCCAGCTCCAGTGTATATGGCTGGCACCATAACCACTGTGCTACAGGCACTGAGCCTCAAGTGATCTTCTTGCCTCATTTTTTCTATTTTTAGTAGAGATGAGGGTCTCGCTCTTGCTCAGCCTGGTCTCAAACTCGTGAGTTATGGCAGGCATCCTCAAACTATGGCCCACAGGCCACATGCAGCCCGCCTAGGACATCTACCCGGCCCACTGGGTGTTTTTGCTGCGACTGCCTGTCCTGCTAATAGCAAACTCGTCCCGGGGCCTGCAGTCCAGCCCTCCAATAGTCTGAGGGACAGTGAACTGGCCCCCTGTTTAAAAAGTCTGAGGACTCCTGATAAGGCAATCCATCCTCCTCAGCCTCCCAGAGTGCTGGGATTATAGGTGTGAGCCACTCACTGCACCGGCCCTAAACTCTGAACTCTTTCCTTTTTCTTGAACAAATTTTGATGTATCTTTGTTCTTACAGAAATTTCCGACATGCCACATAGTAAAAATGGTCTATTCTTAATGTTTATTAAACATTTTATTTGAAGATTTTAAAGTTAAAAAAAAAGATACACAAATAAAAATTACATTATAATGGCCAAAGAGTATTCCACGTGACAAAAATACCAAAACAAGTTTATAAAGTAAACGTACCGGTGTAGTATTTAATAACCAGTCCAGGCTGCATATACATACAATGATCTGTCCACATGGTTATGCAAAATAAATTTTTTCTTAGAACACTAAAATTTCCAACCATCCTAACCATCCATTGCCTATTCCCCTGGTGAGTATTTTGAGAGAACTTTTATACAATTCCACATATAAAAACAACTGCATGGCACTTAAGGACTGCAAAAAACAGAACATAATTAACAACATATTTATAATGCATTTTTGTATAAAATATACACTGAAAATCTTATTAGTTAAAAAAAGGTTCAAAAACAAAAGACTACTACTCTGAATAATGATTAAAACCTCATAGAAAAATGCTCATCATTTTGTACATTATTGGTAAAAATAACAGGTTTTTTGGAGTGTGGGGAAGATAGGTATCTAATTTATAGAAGTCATTCATTTAAAATTTGTGTAAAATTGTGGATAACTCAGTGCTTACCCCTTCTCAAAATGTTTTACTACGAATATGCTAATATTTAACTACAAGACAAAAGACAGAGTGACTTGAAGCAAGTGTTTCTTAGAGTGGGGTCCAAAGGCCCCGTAGGCAGTAAGGGGCCGCAACTCACCTGTTGGACACCCCTACATCCCAGGGAGAGGAGACACCTGCTGAGAGGCCATGAACCTGCTTCTGACACTGAGGCCAGAATTCTCTGTAAGTTTATGATTGAAGTGAATACTTTGTTTCAAAATAAGGTCCAGGTATGAGAGAAACATACACACCTCTTAAATAAGCATGTGGATGTCTATAAACATATTCTTTTGAGGTTTTCACTGCTTTCAGACCTAAGTTATTTGAAGGAAAAAGAGTACATGGCCAAAAACTTTGGAAAAAATATATTTCTAATGAAATGCAGCATCCAAAAAGGAAAACAAAAATCAAACATTTAAATACTTTAAATCATTCTAAATTTAAGACCAGATAAGATCTCTAAAATTAAATTTTACTAAGACTGAACAATTGTACATAATGATGATGGTTACATTTTATGTCCCTTTCCTTAAAAAAAAGATATTTAAAATAAACAACAGAAGGATGCTGTATGTAGCACCTCTTTAAATAATAAATTGATCAACACTAACATTAACACAAAATAATCTGAAGAGCTCTGCCCTTGAAGTGAACTCTGTAACATGCGGTACTCACTTACCACTCAGGGCGCTGGAGCTGTGACGTGTATCTGTGTGTCCTGAACATTTATTCACATTTACTTTATTAAAGGCTCCATAAACAGGGCCCCAAAGTACAGACACCACAGTTGGGGAAGAAATAAGCATAGTTAATAATACACTCTACTTAGAAAATAAATTATTTTCCTGTATACTAAATTATAAGGAAAAGTATCATATACTCTTTGTCCACAGAATACAGGGCACTCTTGCAAGCCCAGCGACAAGCTCCTCGTTCTGTGAACCAAAGCACGACAGCGACTGTGGGGTCACTATCCAGGAGAAAATAAAAGTAGTATTATGCTTTTCTGTAAAGTTTATATTTTCCTTTCTTGAGTAATTTTCCATTCAACTGCACCTGGGTCTTGTGCACTATATATATATATGTCAACATTCCAGTTAAAGTTTTTGATAAACAGATAAGGTCAGAAGCTGCCCTTTAATATACTAAAGAATTACTTGTACCGCTTTTCCAAAAATTTAATAAAATGCATCTACTTTTTAACTTAAGAATCTGTATTCCCCAATTCTAAGCAAAAAACATCTTTTATAACCAGTTTAACAAATATTGCCTTAAAAATCAGTAATTTGGCTCAGTGCCTATAGTTCAAGCGGCTAAGGTGCCAGCCACATACACCAGAGCTGGCAGGTTCGAATCCAGCCTGGGTCTGCCAAACAAGAATGGCAACTACAACCAAAAAATAGCTGGGTGTTGTGGTGGGCCCCTGTAGTCCCAGCTACTTGGGAGGCTGAGGCAAGAGAATTGCTAAAGCCCAGGAGTTGGAGGTATCTGTGAGCTGTGATACAACAGTACTCTACCCAGGGGCACAGCTTGAGGCTCTGTCTCAAAAAATAATAATAAAAAAAATAAAAAAAAATAAAAATCAGTAATTTATCCAAGGCAATAAATTTTATAGCTGAATTTTTAAACATAAAAAGCTCCAAAACTAATAGATAATATAAAACATTGTTATATTTTGAATTAAACTTTTATCCAAAATTAAACTCTCAAATGATTTGGAGAATGGTAAAATTTATGGGAAGTTTATGACATAATCCCACTATATGCCTTAATGCAAGAGACTTTTTTTAAAAAGCTGTGGTTATTTCCTTTAAACAAAAAAAGTAACTAATACTCATCAGTAGGCCTCTGAAAAACCAGCATAACTAAACTGACATGATTGTCCGGAAGCTAGTTTTAATTTCTTTTTCATAAACTTAGATGTGATAATTGATTCTTACAGTCTATAATAGAAGATACCGCATGTTTTCTTATAGGCAGCAAATATCAAATGGTCAACTGTATCCAGCCTGGTAACAGGTTTGCCCATGCATTAAATGGCCCCAGAAGCAGAACACACAGATGAAAAGGAGGGTCAGACACATTCTTCTGCAGACATCAAAAGCGGGTTGATATACTCAAAGCCTTCAAATTCAGACTGATCAATCTTCCTCACGATGTCACTGTCGAAAGAAAAATTAGTTTCATCATAATTAAGATTTCTTCAACATTTAATTTAAATGGTAAAATAAGATTAAAAAGCAAAAAAGAGGCTAATTATATACACTATAAAAAAAACCCCTGCAAGTTCTTAGATTAATCCCACGTTTTTACAACAGTGGTTCTCAACCTTCCTAATGCTGCGATATATTTTCATCGTTTTGTTAACAGGCTGAGAACTGCTGTTCTATAAGATCAAGAATATGGAGTGCTGAAAACCAAAAAAGACTAATAATTCCACAAGTAAGTTTAGAGCCAAAAGGTGGTTAGAAGCTGAAGACAGGGAATAAGAAAGGCACAAACTGTCCCCAGTCTAGTCAATCCATAACTGGAGTAAGCATCCAGGTCTGAATTAGCAGTCGCCTCAACAGTCAGACGGAAGGCGGTGAGAAGGCCCAGAAGCTGGCCCAGGGAAGGCAGGGGGCCGAGTGCCCTGAGAGTCCAGATGAGGAGGGCAGCACCCAGGGAGGTGGCGGTCTCCTTGGGAGGCCACGCTCTGCCACGCGGGGCTTCTGGTGTAGCACACAGGAAGAGTGGTGCCACCAGGTATTCAACCCGAGGAAACACAACACCTGCTGAGTTTCATACACAATAAAAGCTAAGTCATTTTCTAACCACTACTCTCAAGAAAGGGGAGACTCCTAGTTGGAGAAATCAAGGAAGGAGTCAGTGCCCACTCCGCAAACACTTAATGAGTGAGAACATGGGACACTGTGCCTGGTCTCGGGACGAGTGTCAGTTATCAGGGCAGAACACAGGAATGGGGGTGTTGGAGGGCAGATCTGAGAAATGGCGATGTTTACATAAGGAGTTTCACCTGGATTCTCCAAAGATCTGGCTGGATTCTGGTAGTGCAGAAATAACAGGAAGATTTCAGTAAGTAAAATGCAGGGATGAGTGAGCAGAGGCAGAAAGGTGGTGGTGACTGAGGCTGATCAACCATAGTGCACAGTGGGAGGCAGCTGGACAGCCAGGGTGGGGCAGATGGGGGCTGCAGCAGTGACTGGGGTGTGATTGGGGGGTACAGAGCTGGAGGGTGCTGTGCCAGGTGTACAGGGCGGGCTGCAAAGTACAGGCATAAGGGGATCCAGGAGAGGCCGACACAACACTCCAGGTGTGTCTGACTAGGAACAAACCAGGGTTACAGCAATGGGTAGAGAAAAGGACTGAACTCAAGTGATGAGTGAAGAAAAATTTAGACAAAGCCTTGGCCCCTGCAGGAATAACATGGTCTGTTAAGGACGAGGAGGAGTCGCAGTGAGCGACACTGTGAGACTGAGTGACAAGAGAACGTGCCAGAGCCAGGAGCAGACACGAGCTGGGAAGACAGAGGGGGACGTCCCACTCGACAGGCTGAAATCAGCTCTGGAGAGAAGAGGGCAGGCCCAGGGCTTCAGCATCAGCTCACTTTCATTCTGGTATTGCTGGGCACAGTCCCGCCCTATGGCCTGAGCCCAGTGCAGTGGCGTCATCACTCACTGCAACCTCAGACTACAGCTGTGGGCATCCTCCTGCCTCAGCCTCCCAAAACTACTGGGATTACGGGAGTTTGCTACAGCGTCTGGCTGGGTTTCTCTCTTTTTTTTATTGAATCAGGGTCCCACTCTCGCTCACACAAGTCTCGAACTCCTGAGCTTGAGCAATCCTCCCACAGCAGTGGGATTATAGGCGTGAGGCCCCATGCCCGGCCCAGCTCACTCTTCACAGCAACCTTAGGAGGTGGGAGGGAACACAGGGAGGCAGGGGCTCAGGGAGACTATGCAATTCATTTCCAGGGTTGCCCAGCTTGTAAGTGGTGGCACCGAACTCAAACTCTTCTCCTTTGATTAAACCCAGTGTTGTTCCTCATGCACAGAGCTGCTGGAGATGACGACTTGGTGCACGTCTCCTTCAGCAGCAGAGAAGACTGGGCAGTCTCGGCTTAGCCACTAAGCTCAGCCTTAGAGTACTGAGGACACCATCCTCAAGCCTTGGAGTATCTTAGAGTATCTAGTACTCAGCGCAGTGCCTTCGCCTCAGTGATGATTCACCAAGTTGGCAGGGAGTCACCTAAATAGCTGCACCCACGGGGCGGGCTGACCGAAATCTCCATGGCACAGGCTGTACAGGGCGGAGCAGGGGGTCAAGGCAGACCAGGGCTGCCAAGGGGAAGCAGAACCAGGACAGGTAGTGCCACATAAGGCAGATGAGGACAGGCCAAAAATGCTTTACAACTTGGAAATTACGACATCAATTCACCCTCCAGAAGCTAAAGGAGCAGGTTAAATTGCAAGGTGTTAAACAAAGCTGCTGCAGGAATTAGAGATGATGTGTGCAGAGCAAGGGAGAAGTTAACGGTAGTTACCGTTAAAACAGTGTAGTAGCCAGTAACTCAATGATTACATGCATTATAGCATAATCTGAAAACAAGACATTATGTAGCTGCTAAAAATGGAGTTTTCAAAGAACTTTACAAGTAATTCAGCATAGAATTACTTACTCGTCATCTGGAGTGAGCTGGACAGGTTCATTCGTAAACTGAGAATCAAAGTTGTCCAAACCAAATTCCCCAGAAATATTTGGTTTGAAGGGAGGTACGACCTGCTTCTGCTCCATCTAAAAAGACACACCAGGTAACAGCTGGAGTCTGTGCTCAGGGAAGTTCCCCCACACGTTTCCCCGTCCAGTCAAAGTGCGTCTCCAGGCGCTGTGTTCCCTTGATGAATGCTGACGGTAATAACACTGCAACCTGCTCCAAGGAGCTCGTATTCTTTCTCTTTCTTTCTTTTTTTTTGGTTGTTGTTTCTTTTTTATTTTGGGGACGGAGTCTCCCTTTGTGACCCTGGGTAGAGTGTCAAGGTGTCATAGCTCACAGCAGCTCAAACTCTTGGGCTCAAGTGAACCTCTTGCCTCAGCCTCCCTAGTAGCTGGGACTACAGGTGCCACCACCACGCCCAGCTAGTTTTTAGAGACAGGGTCTTGGTCTTGGCTCAGGCTGGTCTCAAACTCGTGAGTTTAAGCCATCTACCTTCTTCAGCCTCCCAGTGTGCTAGGATTACAGGATTAGAGGATGAGACACGGCAACTGGCCTGTGTCTTTTGTTTTTTTATGAAGCACTCTAGAGGGTGGCTCTAAGTTTTTAAAACTGTAATATGCCAGTTTTTAAAGACAAGATATTAAATGGAAGCCTAATATAGAAAACAATCAAATTTACATACCATGTCCCAGTCAACGTTTCGGAAGAATGGGTGTCCCTGAATATCAGCAAATCCTGTTTGAGGATGACAACCCAATCGTTCCTTTGGGTCCTATAGTGAAAGAAATGTTTCAAGAATTGGGTAAATGCCATACTTTAAAATAAATCAGCCTTGTAACCTGTGCTTTGTGCCTATCACATGACACCTTTATTTCTGAAGCTAACGAAATGTTCTACCTTCTATTTCTAGAAAGCACCGCCGTAGGCCAAACTGAGTTACTGGAACCTTCAGACGGGATCTCCTCACGTCTTTCTGCACCTATCACATTAAAACACATACCTGTCGCCACTCCTCGCTAAATTAAAATGAGAAGAAACGAGAGCCCCAGAACACTTGGGTGGCACCTGCCGTTTCTTCTGCACGGGCCTGAGTGAGAGTCAAAACACGCAAAGCCCCACACTTCACAAGTTTGTTTCCAGCTCAACTTAAAAGCCCTTTTCCCAATTACGGCAATTCCATGCCACGGTAACTGAGACAGGCATTACCTGAATCACCAGGCTGGGAAGGAACGCGCAGCTTTTATAAAAGTCTTGGCTTCAGACATCCCCACGAGTGAGAACGTCCCCATTTTCCTTCCTGACAAGCAGCATCTCATCTTGCCTATCAACACCCCTTGCCTTCTGTTCACCATGTGAAAGATTAGGTTTCAACTTTAAATCTCTCCTCACATAAAATATTCATTTAAAACAAGCTTCAAATTCTTACTGTATTGTAACTCACCCTCATCTCACCTATTTACCTTAGAAAGTAAAGAAACATCAGCCTTTCTGCCCTGTTGTTAAGTAGAATTCACCATCACCACGACAGTCTTAGACCCTAAAGCTCTTCCCTGATTACAGCTGCAATTGCTGATGTTCAGACGTCTTTTCTGTGTCACAGAAAGAAATTTCACTTGGAAAGAGCAGACAGAAAGTCTAGAGCACTTCCCAAGAGAGGTGGCAGTGGGTCGCTCTCATAAAGGAGGAAAGGTCAAATTTTTAAGAGATGAAGATAGCATTTCATCTCTTCTGGCTTTTATGTAATTATAGCTTTTTTTTTGACATCAGAACTCTGTAGGAAACACTATTATCTAAGGGCTCAAAAAGTATATGGCACAGACAGAGTACGTGGGTAATGATAAAGAGAAAATAGAAAAATAGTGTTGAAAAAATAGCGCTGAAACCACAATTGTGGCTAACCCCAAAGATTCCATTTTCCCTTAATTGAGAATATAGTATCATTTATATTAAAAACATCATTTGGCTGGGGAGTGAATTATACTGGCAAAATGGAATTTACAATGCTGTCAATTACTCTTTGGTTTAGAACTTTAGACAAATTCCAGACTGAAAAAGTTATACATTCTGCTGTCTTGGAATTTCATGTTGCCTGAATCTCTCCTTGCCAGTTTGATTTATAGAGAGACAAATCACAGGTTTCTAGACATAACTTATACCTTGTTGAGAAAACTCTTCAGGACACTTGCAGCTTTTACAGACAGAGAACGTGGTATGCGAATTTGTTTTTCCAAAATAACTGTGAAAATAAAATTATGGCATCATGTTCACCTTTGGTATGGCTTTAATGTTCTCATTTTCACAGTGACACACTGAAGGCATCACAGAAGATAAAAACTGAGATTTACACATACAACAGAAGCTCCCGCCCGAGCCCCCCATGGCACACACTTTGTTCTCTGACTGCCTGACTGTGCGCCAGGCTCCACACCTGTGAAACAGGAATAAAAACAATACCTGCTTCGTGACTGTGATGAGGTTTAGTTTTTGTAAAATGCTCGGCCTATGTAATATGAGAACTGCAAGCAGACTCCCCAGAGCTGCTGTGCTAACGCTCACTCTCAAGAGCAATCTCAGAGTCCTTAGGGATTATTAGCACTTTTTATTGGTCAGTTACATTGGTTCAAAATTTTAGTCAAACGTATTGCTATGAAATGGTCACTCATTAATATTTTCATGTATATTCCCCTGCTTACCAGCGAGACCGAACGGCTTTTCACATATAATTTCATGGCCACTGAGTTTCCTATTACGTGAAATGCCTATTCATCTCTGTGGCAGCTTTAATAATTCTTTTTTTGAGACAGAGTCTTACTCTATCGCACTGGGTAGAGTGCCATGGCATCATCGTCGCTCACAGAAACCTTGAACTCCTGGGCTCAAGTGATCCTCCTGCGTCAGCCTCCTGAGTACCTGGGACTACAGGTGCCTGCCCAAACACCTGGCTTGTTTTTTTTTTTTTTTTTTTTGAGCCAGAGTCTCAAGCTGTTGCCCTGGATAGAGTACCATGGCGTCACAGCTCACAGCAACCTCAAACTCTTGGGCACAAGTGATTCTCTTGCCTCAGCCTCCCAAGTAGCTGGGACTACAGGTGCCTGCCACAAAGCCCTGCTATTTTTTGTAGCTGTTATTGTTTAGCAGGCCTGAGCTGGGTTTGAACCTGCCAGCCCCGGTATATGTGGCCGGTGCCCTATTCACTGAGCTACAGGCGCTGAGCCACATTTATTTTTAGTAGCAACAGAGTCTCACCGTGGTGCAAGGTGGTCTTGAACTCCTGAGCTCAGGTGATCCACCCACCTTGGCTCTCAGAGTGCTGGGACCACAGGCCTGAGCCACCATGCCCCGCCCCTTGTCTGCTTATTTCTGTCAAGTCTTTGTGTTCCCCAACATGGGTCCTTGTCCCCATGGGCTGATCCCTCTTATGTATTCCTGGCGCTCTACTCTGCCCCCATACCATTCTTAAATCGATGCCCCTAGCCTCAGGCCTGCGTGCAAAGAATGTCCTGTCTACCCACAGGATTCGCTCCTCCAAGCTCTGTGATGTGTAATCTGAAGGAACCTCTTTGTTGTGACTCTGAGGCAGTAACAAGAACAGGACTGAGACTGCAGAGGAGAAAGGAGGCATTAAAAAAAGAAAATCAAGGCTGGGTGTGTGGCTCATGCCCGCAAGCCGAGAACTTTGGGAGACCAAGGTGGGAAAATCTCTTCAGCCCACAAGTTCAAGAATAGCCTGGGCAACATAGTGAGATCCCCATCTTGACAAAACAAAGAAAAATTAGCAAGGTGTGGTGGTGTACACCTGTAGTCCAGCTACTATGGGACGCTGAGGCCAGAGGATAACTTGGGCCCAGGAGTTCAAGCTGCAGTAACTGTTAGTATGATCCTGCCACTGCACTCCAGCCTGCGTGACAGAGCAAGACTCTGTCTAAAAAGAAACAAAAACAAATACACACAAAACAAACCATCATGCATGAAGTCAGGAGTCAGGAGTGTATTACCCAGACCACTCTTGTTTTTCTTACTCAAAGCAATACCTCATTGGTACTCTGTCACAGGGACGCACAGAGACTCTGTAAAACACTGAGAATTACCCTGGAAGAGATAATCTTCTGTGTTCTGGTCAGGATTGTCAGAGCTCCCAACAATATCAAATGGAGACCGCCCCGCCATCATCTCAAACATCAGCACGCCAAGAGCCCACCAGTCCACACTGAAACCTGCAGAAGGGAATTTCAAAGCAGTAAGTCGTACACTCGACGTTCCTGAAGTCAGTAACGAGACTCATTTTATCACATAATGAAAACACAGACTCTAATGCATTGTGCGTTCCAGGGCAGGTACTGGGCTGTACAGTGAGCTTTACTTTCCTACGAGGGCAGGAACCTCAAAGATGACTTAGAATGTTTGTTTCCAAATACATTTAACTTTAAACTCAAGCCGGGTATCTAATATGTTAAGTATATAATTAAATTATATTTAAGAACCATCTCCCTGGTCTGAAACTGGATCTTCTGCTCGCTTACTAATGACCTTGGAAGGGTTTTAGGTCCAGACTGTGAGCAACTTTCAGATGTTCCCTCCTTCACATCTGCTGAGAGCAGAGGGCCAGAACCCAACAGGGTCACACACTTTCTTAAAACAAATGCATCTTCCAGTGCCTGAGGATCAGCCAATCTTTCCTCTTAACTTCCAGATTCCTGAGAAACATCCCAGGAAATCTGATTCACCTTCCGTGGTCAGGACTCCGGAGCCAGGCGGCTGCTGCCCTGAAGCCCTACTCTGCCGCTTTCTAGCTGTGTGACCTCGGGCAAGTTATTCTGACTCTGTATATCAGTTTCCTCACCTGTAAAATGGGAATTAACAGAACTCACCTAATAGGGTTAAGAGGATTAACTTAGCTCATGTACATAAACTGCTTGGAACAGTGCACCCCTATCTAGAGTTTGCCACTGAGTAGGTTATTATCTAAATCTGTGCCCCAGACACTGATTTCAAAGTCTAGGAATCTTTATCTAAGTTTCAACAGAATCAAAAAAGTTTACATAAATAAACCAGTATCACAATGTGTTAGTATACTATAATGCAACTGATTACACATTCATTACCATAATCTTCTCCTCTCAAAATTTCAGGAGCAATGTAATTAGGAGTACCACAGAAAGTGCTGGTTGTATCTCCTGGCCGTAATCCTTCCTTTAATAAAAAAAAAAAAAAAAAAAAAAAAAAGAGAGAGAGAGAGAAACCCATGGAATAAGACCAAGACTTGTTTTAAATTTACCTTTTCTGTTTCATCTATCATATTAGTTCAACATCTTAGGTAATATCCTAAACTTAAATATTAAGTCACAAAATATGAAATTTCCGATTTCAAATCAAAAGTGTAGATTATTATACTTCACACAAGCAGCAGTGTGTGCCTAAACCATCAACACAGCTTTGCCGTCTAAGTGGCAGCAGTGAAGGAGGTGGGAGAATGTGCCTCAATGAAATCACAAAGGGCATTTTCCACAGCTTGTTGCGAATTGAATACTTTTCCTTTTTTTTTAAAGACAGAGTCTCAGTCAGTGGCTCAGGGCAGAAGGCCCTGTCATCATACCTCACAGCAACCTCAAACCCTTGGGCTCAAGTAATCCTCCTGCCTCAGCCTCCTGAGCAGTTGAGACTACAGCCAGAGTGATCGCCTAGTTTTCTTATTTTTAATAGAGACAGAGTCTCGCTCTTGCTCAGGCTGGTCTTGAACTCCTGAGCTCCAGCAATCCTCCTGCCTTAGCCACCCAGAGTGCTGGGATTACAGGCATGAGCCACCACACCCAGCCAAGTTATTTTGCAAAGACAGTGTTACAAACTGCCGCTGATCTGTTTAACAAGGAGAATGTGTCCCTCACCTTACACATGCCGTAGTCAGTGAGTTTGATGTGCCCTTCAGAGTCCAGTAACACATTGTCCAGTTTCAAATCTCTATAGATTATCCCTCGCTCATGAAGATAATTTAATGCTAAACTGATTTCTGCAGAATAAAATCTAAAATAAAATAGAGAATAGGTTATTTTCTAGAAGAAGAAATTTAAGCCCAGCACTTACAATTGGAAACATAAAAATCACATCAAAATACAAAGTAAATTAAAAAAACAGCTTGGCCCCCAGATTAGATGAACATAATTTTATACCTCCCAATAAAATTAAAGGATATTACCACTTTTGATAAGAAATAATGAACTACCGGTAGTGAAATTTCTACTAAGTTATTTTTAAAAATGAAATCTCTATCCTTTGTTTACCACTTAAAATACATACACAAACTTATATGTTTAATTTGGTATCACTCTTTTGTGTGTGTGGGTGTGTATGAGACAGAGTCTCACTCTGATGCCCTTGGTAGAGTGCCAAGGTGTCACAGCTCACAGCGACCTCAAATTCTTGGGAGGATCCTCTTGCCTCAGCCTCTCGAGTAGCTGGGACTACAGGCGCCCGCCATAACAGACGGTTATTTTTATTTTTATTTTCATTTTTTTTGAGAGAGAGCCTCAAGCTGTTGCCCTGGGTAGAGTGTGGTGGCATCACAGCTCACAGCAACCTCCAGCTCACAGGAACCTCCAGTTCTTGGGCTTAGGCGATTCTCTTGCCTCAGCCTCCCAAGTCGCTGGGACCACAGGCGCCCACCACAACGACTGCCCGGCTATTTTTTTGTTGTAGTTGTCACTGTTGTTTGGCAGACCCGGGCTAGATTCGAACCTACCAGATCAGGTGTATGTGACTGGCGCCTTAGCCGCTTGAGCCACAGGCACCCACCACAACGCCCGCCCAGCTATTTTTTGGTTGTAGTTGTCATTGTTGTTTGGCAGACCCGGGCTAGATTCGAACCTACCAGATCAGGTGTATGTGGCTGGCGCCTTAGCTGCTTGAGCCACAGGTGCCGAGCCAACCTGGCTATTTTAGAGATGGGGTCTCCCTTTTGCTCAGGTTGGTCTCAAACCTGTGAACTCAGACAATCTACCTGCCTTATCCTTCCAGAGTCCTGGGATTACAGGTGTGAACCACCGTGCCCAGCCCCTGGGCTTTACTCTTGAGAAGTAGAAAGGGAGAAAATTACTGCTGATTATCAGTTAAAAATAAATATATAAATAAATAAAACAAATCTGTTTATTCAAGGTCTGACCTTGTCTCAC
This sequence comes from Galagoides demidoff, assembly GCA_963574575.1. Taxonomy (NCBI): domain Eukaryota; kingdom Metazoa; phylum Chordata; class Mammalia; order Primates; family Galagidae; genus Galagoides; species Galagoides demidoff. The sequence continues at coordinate 13,557 of CAUYQV010061990.1, forward strand.
CTACCTCCTCCAACATACAAACAATCCACAACCTCGCAAATTAATATCAAACCAAGGGTCCAAAGTTAACACTCAGCACTCCTTTCTTTATTCATCAACACTTAGAGGATTAGAAGGGAAAAAGCAAAGGCAGAACAATTCAGAAACTGCGTCATGAGCAGAGTGGCCAGTCACACAGGGGCCAGTTCCTGAGGCGCTGTCTATGCTCCTGCAGGTCTGTGTGTCACACTCTTCTAGTGAAAAACTGTCAAAGGGGTCACTGTAAACTTGGTAAGATTAGTAAGTGTAAATTTATCTATTATTTAAACAGCTGATGATGAATAGACAAAATATTTGAGAATAATTGGTTTTGGGAGATTAAAGTTTTCCCCTTTAATACTGTTTACATTTTTTCAATTGCTTAGGAGCACTAAACGCTATATATAATATGTATACTATAATTATATTACATGTTTTTTTTGTTTGTTTGTTTGTTTTTTGAGACGGAGCCTCAAGCTATCCCCCTGGGCAGAGTGCCATGGCATCACAGCTCATAGCAACCTCCAACTCCTGGGCTCAAGCCAGTCTCCTGCCTCAGCCTCCCAAGTAGCTGGGACCACAGGCGCCCGCCACAACGCCCGGCCATTT
>CAUYQV010061991.1:0-37791 GCA_963574575.1 Galagoides demidoff
CCTGAGGTCAGGTGATTCCCCTTGGCCTCTCCGAATGCTGGGATTACAGGTGCGACCAGCCTAGGTATCACTTTTTAAAGACAGTAAAAATTTGACTTGGGTGCACGTTCTGACTTTGCTACTTTCTAAACTGCATGATCATGGGCACATCATTTAGCCTCTCTAGATCTCAGGGGTCTCATCTTTTTTTGGAGACAGAGCCTCAAGCTATCCCCCTGGGTAGAGTGCCATGGCATCACAGCTCATAGCAACCTCCAACTCCTGGGCTCAAGCAAGTCTCCTGCCTCCGCCTCCCAAGTAGCTGGGACCACAGGCGCCCGCCACAACACCCGGCCCTTTTTTGGTTGCAGCCATCATTGGTGTTTGGCAGGCCAGGCTGGGGATTTGAACCCGCCACCTTAGGTGTACGTGGCTGGCGCTTTAGCCGATTGAGCTACAGGCACCGAGCCTTTTTTTTTTTTTTTTAAAAAGGACACCCCTCTGGCTCGGCGCCTGTGGCTCAATTGGCTAGGGTGCCGCCACATACACCTAAGGTGGTGGGTTTGAATCCCCAGCCCAGGCCCACCAAACAATGACGGCTGCAACCAAAAAATGCCCGGGCGTTGTGGTGGGCGCCTGTAGTTCCAGCTACTTGGGAGGCTAAGGCAGGAGACTCGCTTGAGCCCAGGAGTTGGAGGTTGCTGTGAGCTGTGATGCCATAGTACTCTACCCAGGGGGATAGCTTGAGGCTCCGTCTCAAAAAAAAAAAAAAGGGTACCCCTCAGCCTAAAGGATCCTTCACCACCCTGGGGCAGGAACCCTCCTTTTAAGCTCCTTAGAAGTCCAGGAGGAGGAAAGCAGCCCTCAGGGGAGGTTTCTGAGTTCCCCCAGGGAGAACATCATATCTAGCCCAGTGGCACCTGCTATTAATCAACCCACTGTACTACAGCAGGCTTGACTAATAAATTCAAGGCCTGATTAAATCCCTGTGCAGGCCCGCCTCTTCCATTGCAGCAGTAAGCTTCTCATGACAGAGGCTCCCAATGTTGCAAATACCAGGGATTTACTGTCACCTTCACCCTTCTGGGTTCTGATGAGATTCGAGATCACAGAACAAGGAAAGCCACCTAATCCAGTTCTTCTACTTTCCCGTCCCAGGAAACCAAAGCTCAGAGATGCCAAGTGACAGAGGTCCTAGGTCATCTAGCACCAGAGCCAGATTGCACAATAACTCAAGATGTAGCTCAATTGTGCAATTGAGCAGGGAGACTATAAATCAGTTTGACTTCACCACTGTCATCCTCAAAGAACCCACACCTGAGCCAGGGTGTGTGTGTGCACACGTGCGTCTGTCCACACAAGAGGCTGAGGAATCAGGGCAAAGCCTGGAATTTACAAACTACACCTCTAGCGGGAAAGGGCAGAACCAAAGTGCCTACCTTCTCAAGCACAGAGAACCCAAAGCTGAAGGGGGCGATGATCCCTAGGCCCCCAGTAACAGGGAGGCCCCAGAAAGAGCCTCTGCTCTGTGCGCTAAGCCCCAGCACCAGGCTCCTCCTCTGGCCCCACGGAGGGGAGAGCTTACTCCAGCATTATCTGTATCCCTCCCTCTTTTTTCTTCTCCCACTTCCCAGTATAGCTCAGGGACCAGGAAAAACACCTTTCTCCTCATGGGTGAAAAAGCTTTCTGAAAACCTCCACTTTTCTTTCGGCACAGGGCTGACTCTGGTCTGGACTTTTAGGTAACAAGGGCTCTTGCCAAAGGCAGAAAATCCAGGGATTAAAGGCAGATGGTCAGAGGGTATACGCCCAGCTTTTCCAGCTGGTCAGTGACCTACCAAGGTCCTCCTTCCCCTCCCTTAGCAATAGGACAAAGTCATCTCAGAAGACCTCTTTTCCTCCACAGCTGTGAATGTTGAAGTTAAATGGCAAGTTTTAATGCTCAACAGGAGAAGGTGTGTGTGCATGTTCAGAAAATGTCCACTGTAAAATATGACCTCATACACCAGACAAGCCTGGGGTCCCTTCCAATTACCCAGTCTGTTGGGTACCCAGGCTGTATGCCTCTCTGGCCATCTATCTATCCAGGTCTTCTATCATACCCCTATAGAAACCTAAACTTGTCCCTGGTATGAGGAGCTCTGGGATTAAGTTAGCAGTGGTGAAGCCAGGGCAGGGAAGGTGAGAAAATGATGACATCACAAGATGAAAGTGAGAATTAAGGTGATCTGTGGCTCCCCTTCTGCATGCCAGCAGTGACAACCCCTGGCTCTCTGCACTCCCCTTTCAGTTGGACAGCTCCCTCCTTCCCAGGTGACAAGCCCTCCCTGACACCACTCCACTCTCCAGAGCTCTTGGCCTGGCTCTCTCGTCCCTTCACAAGCATCCACCCCGCCCGGTCCCAGGCTCAGAGCCACAGATAGTCACACAGTGAGGAGAGTGCCTAATGGAGGCACATACTAAGCAGAGGAGGAAGAGCAAAGACTCGGACTTGGGGCAGGCCACACCCAGGCAGGGACAGAAAATAGACCAGACAACACTGCAACCCACCAGGGGACAGGGAAACACAGCACACAGTAAAACTGTAACCCATTAACAAAGCCACACGCGGAGCTGGGGCAGGGTTGGGGCATCCTACCTTGCAGGGATCTTGGACTTGGGACTGAATCTGTCAAAGAAAATGACCAAGGCAACTGAGTGACCCACTGATGGCCAGAGGCTTTGGAGGGAGAGGGTGGAACAGGGAAGGATCCCAAGGATAAGCCTATCATTTCATGGTTGTCGCCCTCACTGTCTCTTGGCTATTCCACAATGGAGGGGAGGAGTAAAGCCAACAGAAGAGTGAAAACACGGAGGTGCAGAATGGAAGCAAGAGAGAGCAAAGACCAAAGGGGGCCGAGAGAGGGAGCAGGAGGAGGACAAAGGTTTGTAGGTGTGCATGTGCTCAAAACCAACCCCTCCAAGTCCCCCGGGGGTAAAACTGGGCAACATGTTCTCCTATCTGGATTTCCTAGCAGGCCCAGTCCCACCCTCTCAGTGCCTAATCCTTTTCTGTCCCCAAGTAATGATGAGACGATTAGAGCAGTATCGGGGCTGATCTGTCATTCAAAGCTGTGGACAAAGCTGCTGGTTGGGGGATCACAGGGCAGAAGCTTCCAATCATAAGCCCTTGGAGATAGCTTAATGCCTTAAGCAAAGTGTGTAAGAGGAAGAAGCTGCACAGACTACCTCAGCCCAGGTAACTAACACTGCTTATCTAATGTCAGCTGCAAGGCTGGCCAGGATCACATCATGATGCATCGGAGGATGGAGAGATGAGATGGACTGAGCCCGCAGATGAGGACTTTTCTTACAGCAGCCTCACAAAGGAGGCAATGACTCTGTAAGAACCCCAAGATGGGGGGCAGGAACTGTCCTGTAGGACCCAGCTCTGCGGACCTGAGGTCCTGGCTACTGTCATCCACTTAGGAGGACGGTCGCAAGCAATGTTCTGCCTCCTGGTGTTCCTGTATGCCTGTCTTTTCTGCAGCCTCCCTGCCCAGCTCACATCCCCATAAGAGCAGGGGTAGTGAGAAGAGGGTGAGGAGTGTGACCCAGGCATAGTGTGGGTCCTTAGCCTTAGAAGGGTCCACAGGGAAGGCTCTACTCATATCCTCATGTTCCATTTCCATCCCATGCCCCATGCTCATAGCAAAGCCCAAAGCATTTTTTCATCTGCCTCTGCCAACCCAGGTGGGACAGGAAAGAGAAGAGACAGGGAGGGCATGGAAAGGCCATTCCCTGCAGGGTGCTGGACCCTTGGTAGTTACCTTGTGGCATGGCAGGCTTGGCCTTCTTTGCAGGTGCCACCTCATCAGCCCTGGACTCAGAAAAAGATGCTGTCCTGCTGGGGGCTGGCGTCTAGGGTGAGACAAGAAAAGTGAGTGAGAGGGAAGTCACAGGTAATGGCTGGGAAATAGCTAGTCCTTAAAGGCCTCAAAGAAATCAGGGAATAAAAAGTAGGTATATGGGGCCAGAATGGTGGCTCGATCTATAATCTGACCACTCCAGAAGGCCAAGACGGGAGGATTGCTTGGGCTTAGGAGACCAATTTGAGCAAGAGGGAGACCTCATCTCTACTAAAAACAGACAAATTATTAAGGCATCATGGTACGTGCCTATAGCCCCAGCTGAGAGGAGGGGAGGCTGAGGCAGAAGGATCACTTGAGCCAAGGAGTTTGAGGTTGCAGTGAGCTATGATGACACCACTGCACTCTATTTGGGTGATAAAACAAGATTCTGCCTCAAAAAAAGAAATAATAATAATTAGGTACAGGATTATAAGCTGCTTCTAAAGGTATTATTCTAACAATCCTCTGAGACAGGAATCAACACTGTCCCATGTTACAGATGAGCAAACTGAGCCTATGGAAGATACCTGTCGAGGTCTCTCACTCAGCAAGAAGAGAGTTACGATTTGAACTTGGACCTGATTGTAAAACCCTTGGTCTTTCCATTGTACTCCCTTGACTAGGACTGAAAAAAAAAATTGGCACAGAGATCCAGAATCTAATCATGTACTAACTTCCTCCTATATTTTCCCTGTGCCCCCGAATGGCAAAGGAAGGGGACTATACCTTGGGTTTGGGGAATGAATGGAAAAGATGAGATGGTTCCTTCCTATAAGGTGGGAAGAAGGTGGCACCTACCGATGTGCTCCCACTGGCGTTGAGAAGGAAGTTTGCAGTGTGGGCGGCTGTGGGTGGCTGATTGGGGATAGGCCGGTGACCCAGGGCCATGCCCACGATGGCTGTCATGTGAGTCTCTGTGCCAAAGACGTGGATAGGGATCCCAGTTGTCTTCCCTGTGAAGGAAAAAAAGGAAGCCATCTTTCAAGTCCTCAGATAAGGACTCAAGTCCATGTGATTCTGCAAAGGCCCTTTTCCAGCCCTGCTCTACGTCTAGCACATTCAGTGCAAGACCAATTATCCAGGACAAAGTACTATCATAATCTAACCACCAAACATACCTTTCTTTCTTTTTTTTTTTTTTTTTTGAGACAGAGCCTCAAGCCATCCCCCTGGGTAGAGTGCCATGGCATCACAGCTCATAGCAACCTCCAACTCCTGGGCTCAAGTGAGTCTCCTGCCTCCGCCTCCCAAGTAGCTGAGACCACAGGCGCCCGCCACAACGCCTGGCCATTTTTTGGTTGCAGCCATCATTGTTGTTTGGCAGGCCCAGGCTGGGGATTCGAACCCGCCACCTTAGGTATACGTGGCTGGTGCCTTAGCCGATTGAGCCACAGGCACTGAGCCTGGGCTTGTATTTTTTAACCAAACTATTTCTTTGATTATTTTAATTATATTGACTTATTTTTTATTTTTATTATTTTATGTTACTTCTGATTTTAATATAAATAAAATTGGGGATAGGAATACATTCTTGGAGTAGGACATCAAGGCCAACCTAATTAGACTGCACATAAATTTTAAGGTGAGTAATTAAGTCTGGGAAATCTTGTGGGCAGTCAGGTGTCATGTCATATTGAGAAATGGGACAGGAGGGGCACATTTTCCTCACCTCCCTGAGAGACTTTTTAATGAGATCAAAGTGTTTGTGTTGTATTTAGTGAGATTCCCCTTCTCTCTTAAATCTTTTAAACTCTCTGTGTTACTCCCTCCAGAGAGTAGTCTCCCTTGTGGGAATGTGCCTTCTTAGTACCCAAAGACCTTGGGGCAGAGTCAGGCTGAGGGAGGGGCGAAGTTTTAGCAAGATTGTCTGTTTTAATGGCCCAGACTTTTAAGTTGTTGCTCTTGTAATTTTTCAGTATAGGTCCTGTAGTCTGAATGTGTATTTGTTGGGGGTTTTTTTATTTATTTCTCTCGTCTTTGTTCTCTTTGTCTATCATCTGTAATTATTTTCTCAATTTAATTTCTAACCTTATAATAAACAATTGAATATTAGTTTTAGCTTATTAAATCATTATTTTTAGCAATGTAAGTACATCAAGATATGACACTTCCCTTAATTACCCGTATTTCCACCCACATACCATGATAGGGAACGTCTATCCTTTTCAACCAGTCACTCTCCAATACTTGACGGATTGCCTGGTAGATGATAGGTATTCAGCAGACACTGATTGAATTAATTAATGAATTGTTGAGATGATACCAGTTCCATGCAATCAATATTGGCATTTAGAGTAAAAGGATGGTTTATGGGTCATAATTAGATGTTCCAAAGCAGTATGAGTTTGCTAAAACTACATGCCAAACTAACCTAACGTTCTTTTGATAAAGCTATTATATATTGATCAGGAAAATGGTATAGTATTGTGCATCCTAACCTCAGCAAAGTATTTATTTGTCATAGTGTCATTTATATCCAAGATAGAAAATGTGGGCTGAATAATAAGTGTAAAAGAACTGTGCCATGTATATATGGCCTAAAAAGCTACACTGAACTTACATTCACGTCTGGCTCTCTCAGCAGCACTTCTGATCAACAAAACTCACCAAGTTTACCTAGCAACTTGTAAATGTGAAGAATAAAGACTATGGAGATATTCATCATTCAACATATATTTACAGAGTACCTATTTTGTGCTAGGCACTGGCATACAGTGAGTAAGACCGACACAGAACCAAGCCTCACAGAGCTTGCAGCCAGGCCAGGAGACAGACAGGCTGAGAGAGAAGCAATAAGGGAGATTTACTTTAATTGAGCTTATATTTGTGGTTTACTTTGAAAGTCTTCTCTGAGGTGACATTTTACCTGAGAACTAGGAAAGACATACTTTAAGCATGGGAAAACCAGAAGAGAGAAAAAAAAGTGATTATGTGCAAGGCTGTAAGGTATGAAATAGTGCAGTGTTCAAAGAACAGAAAGAAAAGATCAGTACAGCTGGAGTGAGTATCAGAAGATGAAATTGGAGAGAAGAGCATATCCAGATCATCTAGGGCAGTGGTTCTCAACCTTCCTAATGCCGTGACCCTTTAATATAGTTCCTGTGGGTTGTGACCCACAGGTTGAGAACTGCTGATCTAGGGTCTTCATAACTAGAAGTTAAAAATGGAAGCCACTGAGTAGTTGAAGTAGTAGTATTACTGTGTTTTCCTGAAAATAAGACCTACCCAAAAAATAAGCCCTAGCAGGATTTCTATGTATTTGTTAAATATAAGCCCTACCCCGATAATAAGACCTAGTGATGGGCATGGAGGAAAGACATCCCCTGAAAATAAGCCCTAGTGTGTCTTCTTGAGAAAAAATAAATATAAGACAGTGTCTTATTTGGGGGGAAACACAGTACTTGATCCAATTGTTATGGTTAGATATAACTGTACTATGTAAGAATACTCTCCAGGAAAGCAAGAGTAGAAGGTGAAAGCAGAAGCTAATGATGCAGTCCAGACAAAAGATGGTGCACAAAAATGAAGGGAATAGGGCAAGTCTTAGATATGCTAGCAAAACCAACATAACAAATTGGATATGAAGAGTGAAGGAAAGGGAAAAAAACAAGGATTTACCAACTAGGTTTTTGGAAGGAATAACTGAATAAATAATGGGTAATGACAATAGTAAGGAAGTGAAGAACAAGTTTAGGAAGTTCTATGATTTCATTTTAGATGTGTTAAATTCAAGATGTCTGAGAGGTAACTTTGAAGACATCAAATCAGCCAAACCAGATCTCAGGAGATGTCAGGACTGATGATAATGGAGTGGTCATATGATGACTCCAGATATAGCCATGGACTGCACGAAAGAGCTGGGGAGGGGGAAATAACCGGAGAAGAAAATCGAAATCAACTCTGGAACACTCTCATATTTGGAAATTCAGCAGAGAAATACATACCAAAGGGTCAGAAGGAGTAGACAGTGAGGTAGGAGGGAAACCAGGAGAGAGTAGCTTCATGGAAGCAAAGATAAGGCATTCCAAGGAAGGGTGGATTAGCTATGTCCATTGCTGGTATCAGTGAAGATGAGGATGGACCTGAAACCCAGCGGAAGAGGAAAGCCATTGATGACTTCAATATAGTTTCAGTGGAGTGGTGGGAATAGAACCCTGACTGGAGTGAGTTAAGGCAACAGTAACTAGAGATGATAGCTTCCTAAAGAAATTTTGCCATGAAGGGAGAAGTCTTGATAGCCAGAAAGAAATGGGGTTGTGCAAGAGTTTTACTTATTTTGTTTTATAATGTGAAAAATTAGATCACTTTCACATGCTAATGAGAATAAGCCAGTAAAGCAAGAGGGTGATGATGCAGCAGGTGAGAATGAGATCCTTGAGAAGGCAAGAGGCAGTGCCATTCAGAGCACAGAGGACAGGGCCCACTGTAATGAGAGAAAGCAGAGGATAGATACACTTGCAGGTAATTGGTAGCTTTAGTGGTGGGAAGATTAGGGGCTTTCCACTTAATTCCTTCTATTTTCTCAGTGAAGTATGAAGCAAAGACATTAGCTGGGCTGGCATATGGGAAGTACTGGAGGTTTGAAGAGAAGGAAGGTAGAAACAAATGGCTGTCCTCACGAATGGCAGAGTGAACTATGGAGGGAATTGCCAAGCAATTTTGAGAGCCCATTTGAAAACAGTAATTATGAATTTAAAGAAAGGTCAGTTAACAATTGTTTTTCATTTTTCTTTTCTCCAGCCAGGATCAGCTATTCCAGAGCAGATGCAGAGAGTGAAAGATAACCAGGGCTAGGTTTTTCCAAGTATATAATGAGAATGGAAGGGAGTCAAAGGTGTTCACAAAGAAATGATTATAGTGGTGAGCCACTGGGTAAGGGAAAAATGAGATATTGGGGTGAATGTTGGAGGAAAAAAAAATAACCTGAGGAATGGCTGTCAATGAAGTAAAAGATGTGTTATTGTGAGAATATTCTATTGTGAACTTGGAAGGATACTTCCTTTGGAAATAGAAATAAGCAGTTCCTGCAGGCTGTAGGGTACAGTTTTGTGAGAACAAAAATAAAAAGTCTTCACTTAAAACATAGCAGGGAAGGTGGTGCCAGGATTTAATTAGTATAAGATGAAGAAGAGACCTTCCAGGGAAGAGGCTGGTATGGGTTGATATCTGAAGACAGACCACGGATTTCCATGTAAAACAGGGGTTAAAGACCAGATGAAAAAAAGAAAAACTTCCACATCTTCTACTGAGTAAGGTCAACAGTTGTATGATGATGGTATTAGACGTAATAGTCTGAAAAGCCAGCTTGTTCCTTTAAACTAGAAGGGTGGCCTCTTTGGGGCACCAGGGAAGCAAGTGAAGTGTTTCTAAGATGACAGTTTTGTTTCTGCTTTTGTTTCTCCTTTATAAATATCTCAGTTGTTTCTCCCTGGAAATGTTAGGATCTTCTCTTTAATCTTTATGTTCTGAAATAAAGTAATGCTATCGTAGTAACAGGGTCTGTTTTATTCTATCTGAAACTCATGTATATTCCTAGAAGCTATGTGCCCAGTTAAAAACTCTTTGAGAAGAAAGTGAACGCGAATGCTGGTTATTTTCTGGTTTATTGCTTATCTCTGTTTCCTTCCTCTGTTCATCATTTTCTCTTTTATTTTAGGTATTTCTCCAAACATGTGGTCACCTTTGATTATTCCTAAATATTTAAGCGTGAAATAAGAAGCTAATTGGGGCTCAGCGCCTGTGGCTCAAGTGGCTAAGGTGCCAGCCACATACACCCAAGGTGGCGGGTTCGAATCCAGACCAGGCCCGCCAAACAACAATGACGGCTGCAACCAAAAAATGGCCGGGCATTGTGGTGGGCGCCTGTGGTCCCAGCTACTTGGGAGGCTGAGGCAGGAGACTTGCTTGAGCCCAGGAGTTGGAGGTTGCTGTGAGCTGTGATGCCACAGCAGTCTACCCAGGGCGACAGCTTGAGGCTCTGTCTCAAACAGTAAAAAAGCTAATTGGGATCTTTGTATGTGATGTTGGGAGAATATTCTCCATAAATCTCTATTTTGCAGACGTTACAAGCAGAGGCACTGACTACCTGTTTTCCAAACTATCTCTTTAGAAATGCTTATAGAGTGATCAGCCTAGGAAGATACAGTATTGTACTCCAGAGCAAAGAAAAAAATTGTTTTCTGTCCAGTATAAAAATGCCTCCCTTTAGGGCAAAGGTCAAGCTAGCTGCTTAATGCCTAAACATTCAGGTTCCCTAAGCTCATTCCATGCCCTGTAATGCATGTTCAGGCATCACATCTCTTTGCATTGCCTTATGGAAACTGGAGTTCCGGAATATAGTAAATGTCTTCCGCCTCTGACCTAGAAACCTTGGGTTTTCTGCCAACATCCATGAAACAGGCCAGCTTGTTGGAGTTCAAGTAGGGTAAAATCTCAGACCCTACATAGTTCTTATCAGTGAGTAGGGCTTATCTGACAAGCTTCCTTCATGCTGACACCCAAGAGAAATCTCTGCTATGAGTCCTCAACAGTAGCCCTGTAATTACCACAGTGGGGTTTAAGTAATCATTTCTTAAGTGTCCCTCATTATAAATCAAGAATACCAAGGTTGAATTCAGGAAAGGAAATCCATAAGGAACCGAGAAGATACAGTCCAAGTACACTGCTCTCTGATAATTTGATTCAAGGCCAAAATTCAGATGTTTACCTCAAGGGATTCATAGTCAAGTAATTTTGGAAAACGCTGCATACTGTATCCCTTTCTTTTCTAAGATGCACATCAGAATATTAAAAAGTCTGAGAATTTCTTAGTAAAAAGACAAATTTAATTTTGTTTAATATAGCCTTTCTCAAACTGATTTCACCAAAGATATTCTTTGCAAAAAATGTCTCTTTTATTAATATCCCAACAAAGAAGTTTCCTAGGAGACACTCATCAGATGGATTTTAAGACCTTTAAACAAGGCTAGGTGCCCATAGCTCAGTAGTTAGGGCGCCAGCCACATGCTCTGGGGCTGGTGGGCTTGAACCCGCCCAGGCCTGCTAAACAAAAAAAGAATATATAGCCAGGCCTTGTGGCAGGTGCCTGTAGTCCCAGCTACCAGGGAAGCCAAGGCAAGAGAATCACTTAAACCCAAGAGTTGGAGGTTGCTGTGAGCTATCAGTGAGTAGGGCTTATCTGACAAGATTCCTTCATGCTGATATCCAAGAGAAATCTCTGCCATGAGTCCACAACAGTAGCCCTGTAATTACCACACAGCTCACAGCAACCTCCAGTTCCTGGGCTCAAGCAAGTCTGCTGCCTCAGCCTCCCAATTGCTGTGTATTCTACCGAGGGTGACAAAGTGAGACTCTGTCTCGATAAAAAAAAAATCTTCAAACAATTTTTAATAAACATTACTTCCTACAACCAAATTCTCAAAAGGAGTTAAATGAAGTTCAAGAAGACTATATTCTTTGTCATGAAATGGGCAGTGCCCATAGTTCAGTGGGTAGGGCCCCAGCCACATACACCAAGAATGGCAGCTTCCAACCTGGCCCCAGGCCACCTAAAATGATCACAACTGCAGCAATACCAACAACAACAAAAAAATAGCCTGGGGTTGTGGCGGGCACCTATAGTCCCAGCTACTTAGGAGGCTGAGGCAAGAGAATCTCTTAAGCTCAGGAGTTTGAGGATGCTGTGAGCTGTGACACCATGGCACTCTACCCAGGGCTACAGCTTGAGACTGTCTCAAAAAAAAAAAAAAAAAAAAGGGCAGTGCCTGTGGCTCAAAGGAATAGAGTGCTGGCCCCAGATGCTGGAGGTGGCAGGTTCAAACCCTGCCCTGGCCAAAAAAAAGAAAGAAAGAAAAGAAATGAAATGAAGGATACAAATGACCTGTGTTTTAAAACTTGAAGGCATTTCTCTATTTTTTTATAAAGTCGATACTTTCTCACGAACCTTCAACAAACATAGTAATGATATTCAGCCTAATTGGAAAAGAATGCAGCCATGCTTTGTATAAAGGTATACTTGAAGAGAACCTAAGGTAGCAGTATCTACTATTCATTGAGCGTATTATTGTTGGGCACTTAACTTGGCTTAACTTGACACATTTATACATTACTTACTCTACTAGATAGATGTTATTTTTTCCCCACTTTACAATGAGGAAACTAATCTTAAATAATGTGCCTTAGGACATAAATGGAGCTGAGATTCCTTCCCCAAAACAAATAGGATAGAATGTTAATCCCAAATCAATACTTTTACTTATCACCTATTTGAGGAGACAAAACCAATTAGCTAAAAGCTACTAGAAGAACAAAAAAATAAAAAACTTACATAAGAGAGCCAGACAGTAGAATGATCATATATATACAATATAACTGTGATAAGTGCATTCAAATGAAATTTGCAGCAGATGGCTGGAAACTAAAAATAAATAGAAATTTTTTAAATGAAAAACATAATGACTGAAAATTAGAACTCAATGAAAAGTTTAATAACAGATTAGATATAGTTGAAGAGTTAGTTAGTGAATTGGCAGGTAGATCATAGGACAATAGACCAGCGATGATTTTTATAAGAATGCAAAACAGTAAAAAGAATCACATAGGGCAGAAGGAGAGAAGATAGAATGGGGCAGAAGCTATTTGAAGTGAGACTGGCAAGGAATTTTCTTAGGTATCAAGAAGGGCAATGAGTCATAAATAGGATAGTGGTAAAGAAACTAAACTTAGGTATGTCACTGTAAAACTGCTGAAAACCAAATACAAAGAGAAAAATTTAAAAGCAGGAACAATAAGACTGATAGTGCACTTAACAGAAAACAAGGGAATGATGTCTTTTAAAAAGGTGAAGGAAAACAATTACCAGCCTAGAATTCTATACAGTACCCCACACATTTATTCACAGTTCGTTTCCTCAGTTTCAGTTACTTGTCAAATGCAGTGTGAAAATATTAAATGAAAAATTCCAGAAATAAACAATTCACAAGTTCGGAGTTGCACACCATTCCAAGTAGCATCAAATCTCAAGCCATCCCACTTCGTCCCACTTCATCCTGCCTGAGATGTGAATCATCCCTTTATCCACCTGCTACACTTAGTAGCTATACTGCTCCTCAGATTGACTGTTGTGGTATCTGCTTGTGTTCCAGTAACTCTTATTTTATTTACCCTTCATCAGTAAAATAATGAATAAATTATGATACATTCATCCAATGCAACACTATGTAATAATCCATAGTAACATGGATGAATCTCACAAACATAATGTTGAACAAAAGCCATACACAAAATTATACATACTATGTATAGACTCCATTTATACGAAGTTCCAAAGCAGACAAAACTAATCGATGATATGATCATTCAATCAAGAAGGATGAAGGAAGAGTAATGCTTAACGGGAGCATAGGTGGCTACAGGTCCTGGTAATGTTCTACTTCATGATTTATTGCTGGCTACAAGTATGTTTTTATTTCCTGGTTGTTCATCAAGTATATTATACTTCAATGCAAATATTATTACAAAGAAATCATTCTATCTCAATCTAGATAGCAGCATCAGTTATTTATTAAACCGTTCTGAATCTAACCACTCTGAAAATAAAGCTTGCCCTCAGCATATAGGATAATACTTGTGCTTCTGTTCATGAGGGACATACAGCCATCTTCTCCAAATGTGGCATCAGAGCATTAGAATTAAGAAAAAGAGAGAGGAGACGCAAATTGTATCCCTATTTCCACTTGAGACTATTAATATTTTATGTGTAACAAAACATCCAAAAAGTATGTTATAGCTACTAGTTTTACTTATATAGTTTAGGAATTCATTTATTTTAAAAACAAATTCTGTAGAACTAAAATAATTCTTGTCTACCAAAATAAGTAAGATAAGTGCCCAGGTATATAGTTCAAAAATTCTTCTTATACGTATTATGTTTAGGTGTCATTGTACTGCACCTTGATTTATCTCTGAATTAGTACTGATTTATGAATAATTTACTTTTGTTTCAAAAATGTTTATACAGGAGTTTGAGACCAGCCTGAGCAAGAGTGAGACTCCATCTCTACTAAAAATAGAAAAAATTAGCCAGGCACTATGGAATGCACCTGTCTCCAACCTACTCAGGAGGCAGGGGCAGGAGGATTGTTTGAGCCCAGGAGTTTGAGGTTAACTCCAAGCCTAACTCTGTCTAAAAAAAAAAAAGATTTTAAAAAAGTGTTTTATAGACAATATGAAAAAAGAAGCAAGACATTATAGGGTAGCTAATAAAAACACCTATATTTATAGTAAGTTTTTACCATAAGAAAGATTTGTAAAGTTTTTTTTTCTTAATTACTTTAAGTCTTTGATGTAGTCTCGTTAGCTTTTTACCCAGTAACAGCAACTATTTTTATATCACCATGTGAAAAAAAATTCAATAATTCTTTTTTTCATCAAATAATTTTTATTCTTGCTAACATCTATAATCATTTACTTAACAAGTTCATGCCTTTATTTTCTAGTGCTTAAATGAAGACCTGTTAAAATGTAACATAATACTTGCAAGCCATTCACTAGAAACAAAAATGATAGCCACATTTTTATTTTACCTTTTTAATTCTTATGAACACTAAAGAGTTCATGCAGAAGTGAGGAGAAGTGGGGATTTCCAGAATGAGGTACACACCATCCATATAAAAGCTTTTATATAAATCTAAGGTTCCTGTATATGTGTAATCTGCTTTTCTTTTCCCCACTACAAATAAGAAAATGAACTGTTAGCTGATTATTTTTCAAAATTGAAAACATTTAGCTTGAATAAATATTAAAGAACCTATTATTTAAAACATTTTTACATCTATTACATATAACCAAAATGTAATTGAACATGTTCTTATAAATGTGAGTTTTTAGAATCATAAACATTTAAACTAGTTTTTACAAATGTTGATCAACCAGCTTGGCTACAATTTAAGATTTTCTTCAGAAGATATAGAGAAATAGTATTTGGGATAAATTTTCTCCTAATAATGCTGTATGTATAAGAAAAGTGACATCTGAGATCTGACTTCTGGCTCAGCGCCTGTAGCTCAAGTGGCTGGGGCACAAGCCACATACACCAGAGATGGCAGGTTGGAATCCAACCCCAGCCTGCCAAACAATGACAACTGCAACCAAAAAATAGCTGGGTATTGTGACAGGCGCCTGTAGTCCCAGCTACTTGGGAGGCTGAGGCAGGAAAATCACTTAGGCTCAAGAGTTGGAGGTTGCTGTGAGCTGTGACGCCATGGCACTCTCTACTCAGGGCAACAGCTTGAGACTGTCTCAAAAAAAAAAAAAGAAAGAAAGAAAAGTGACATCTTCAAGCTCATTAATGGATTTTATTATTTAAAAATAGTATTATACATTAATGTTTATAAAAATATTTTAATTATTTGAGTGATGGTTCTGTAAATATAGAAATAGTCATTAGGAATATTTTAATTTAAAATTTTTTAACTTTTTTTCTGGCAGTTTTTTTTTTGGCTGGGGCCAGGTTTAAACCTACCACCTCCAGTATATGGGGCTGGCACCCTACTCCTTTGAGCTACAGGTGCTGCCCAAAAAAATTTTTTTAATTTTTTAATATAATATGTTGAACTGGACATCCTGCTGTTCAAAAGTGTTTCCAAAATCAGCACACTCACCTCTGGGGCTTTCCAAACTGAAGTTTTAAGTCCCCTCATCTTTTTTGAAAGTAGAAGGGGGTAATATTGGAAGTGTGCCAGGAATAAGCTTTGGTATTTTTCACAAAGTGCCACAATGAAAGTACCTTTTCCCGCAAGTCAGTTCCTTTTAGCAAAATCATAATCTCATACAGCCTTCCTAACCACTGCTTTTTCCAGAAAGTCTGTCCCCTCATTCAAAGTAATGACAGCCTAGATAACTCAAAATTATTTCATCTGTACTTGAGACCATTTCTGTACTTACCTCTTTTAGAGTGGTAACAACTATTTACCAAGTTTATACAACTGTCAGCTAAAAATGCAGAAGTACTTTTTCCTCAATGTAAATAACTTGGAACCATCCAAACAAAGATAGCCATTTCCCCTGCCCCTTCTGCAACTCACCTGAGGTTCATATGGGTGCTTATGGGGCAGGAGTCTCACTGCAGAGTGAGACAGCTGAGAGTTCAATCCCAGCTCCATCACTTATTGGCAGATGACCCTAAGCAAGTTACTAACCTTTCTGCGCCTCAGTTTCCTCATCTGTAAAGTGGAATAATAGTATTCCTCACAAGGCTATTGGGAGATTGACTGGATCTGTGAGTGTATTATCAGTGTTTGCTATTGTTCTTTCCAGGAACTTACTTTACTTATATAAATAAAATTGCATTGATGGTTGTTTACAAGCAAGGAATGATATTGTTGCTCTGTAATTTGCTTCTTTTACTTAATATATCAAGAACATCTTTCAGAAACTACTTAATTCTCTCGGTAGTTATATTGTATTCTAAACTACGGTGAATAATAATATTTTCCACCATTTGTCTATTCATATTTTTGTGGTTTAACAAAAATGCTACGGTAAACATCCTGGTGTTACTTTCTTTATGTATTGATAGGTTAGATTCCAAGGTACAGAACTGCTTCATCAAAAATATTTGCAATTTTGGGCGGCACCTGTGGCTCAGAGGAGTAAGGCACCAGCCCCATATGCTGGAGGTGGCGGGTTCAAACCCTGCCCCAGCCAAAAAAAAAAAAAAATTGCAAAAAAATATATATATATTTGCCATTTTAAGTGGGCTTTTTTGTTGTTGTTGTTGTTACTTTGTTTTTTTGAGACAGAGTCTCATTCTGTCACCCTGGGTAGAGTGCGATAGCATCATAGCTTACAGCAACCTCAAACTCTTGGGCTTGAGCAGTCCTCCTGCCTTAGCCTCCCCAGTAGCTGGGACTACAGGCATCCACTAAAATTGCCCAGATAATTTTTCTGTTTTTAGTAGAGATGGGTTCACTCTTGCTCAGGCTGATTTTGAACTCCTGAGCTCAAGGGTAAGCTGAAGGGATCCACCTGCCTGGGCCTCCCAGAGTGCTAGGATTAGAGGCATGAGCACCAGGACCAGCTTGCACTTTTGAATTTTTTAATGAACACTTCCAGATTACTTTTCAAAAAGCACAAAAGCGACTGGGCAATCCACCAAGTAGGCTGCAAAATAGGAAGTTTACATGCCAGCCAGGTAGTACAATAGCACAGAGCTAGCTTTATAATGGGAAGGGGAAATGGAAGTATGCTGTTGTAAGGCTCTTACATATTCGGTGGCAGAATTTTCTCCGATGGTGGACTACAGTAAATTATATACGTTTATTATAAACCTAGCTCCACTAAAAAAAATAAAACAAGGAGGTAACGGTATATCTAGTAACTAACAATGGAAAGGATTCTTAAAACAAAACTCGAACAATTTAAAAGATTGTGGGAAAAAAGGAACAAAGATGGAACAAATAGAAAATAAATAGCAAGATATTAGAGCAAAATGGTAGACTTCAATTTCTTCATATCTGTAATCACATTAAATGTGAATGCTCCCAGAGGTGTCCAACCTTTTGGCTTCTCTGGGCCACATTGGAAGAACAGTTGTTTGGGGCCACACATTAAATACACAAACACTAATTAAAGCTGATGAGCAAAAAACAAGGTTCATTCATAATTTTTTGATATCCACCACCATAGATAAGTCAAAAAACCCTCACACAATCCCCATGCAGACTTCTGGCCATGGGAAGGACATTCTTAAAGGCAGAGACTGTCAAACTGGATAAAATGGAAGATGCAAGACTCAACTACATGCTGTCACTTTAAATAAAAATCAACAGGAATGCTTTTCACCTGAATGCTGTTTTAAAGGTGAATTGGCTACCAAAGTAGACTCAGAATTTGAAATGTTGCCGCTTATGGAGAACATATAATAATGACAAAAGGGTCAATTCATCAAGAAGACATAATCGTAAATATTTATGCTGTTAATCATATCTTCAAGAATAGACAAATTCAGTTATTGTTGGAAATTCCCACACTTTTTCTCAGAATAAGTAACAAAAAATAAGTATGGGTATTTCGACCTATTTGACCTAATTGATATTCGCTTCTCCAGCAACAGCAAAATGCGTAACTTTCTCAAGTGTACATGAAACGCTGACCAGGATACACCACGTGCTGGGCCACGGGTAAGGCAAGTAATGTTGACCCTCTAGGAATTCAAAACAATACAGTCTAGGACAAGTACCTTCATATAAACAGTAACTCATACAAAGGAGTACACATACGTATCCAGCACTGACCTAGAATGTGAGGAAAGACAACCCTAAGAAAGTAATGACAAACGACAAAAAAAGGATGCTTTACCCCTGAAAAGCGACAACCTGGTGACAAGTCTGGTGGAGCCTGTTGCCAACCAGGAGAGCTTGGGTGCGGTAGGTGGGAGAGGTGGTGAGGGGTGGAAAACGAGGATCCGAAGAAGGAACAAGAGGAACTGGCTGGAAAAATTCTGACGGGAAAAACAGCGCTATGTAGAGTATTTTACGCAGCGCAGTGGACAGCGTGATCCTTTACTGTAGTGGTGAAATCTCCAGTAAGGATCCTACTCCCATTCATTCTCGCTGGTGCATCCACCTTCCCAAGGCCACACTTGGAGGGCTGAGGCTGGCCGACGGGCCCGGGGAGCAAGCCGGCAGGGGCCAGTGAACGCGAGGACCACTCAGAGCGGGTCACGGCCGGCTTGTCTGCAGGGGGCCGCGGGCGGGCAGCCTCGAGAGCCTAGAAAGGGCAGGACGCTCGCGGGCAACTCGCTCGCCCACTGCGCCAGAGCACCCGTGCCGCGGGGGCAGGGAGTACACAAAGGCATCGAGCGCGGCGAGCACTCCCGGGGCGCCCTCCAGCCCCTACCCCCAGCCAGCCAGCGCCTAGCGTACTGCAGGAAGCCGGCAGGCGGCGGGCGGCGCGACCACGCCCCGCGCTCGGGCACCACCTGGCGGGCACCGCCCGGCCCGGCCGGAGGGGGGCGCAGGGGGCGGCGGCGCGCGGGGGCCGGGGCGGGGCGGGGCGCGGCTCGACGGGGCGGGCCGACCCGGCCGGGCGGCAGCTGCTCGGGTGGCCGCAGAGGCCGCAGAGGCGGCGGCGCGCAGCCAGCCTGCACCGCGCCATGGCCCCTCACGCCCAGCAGCGCCGCCCCCTGCCCGCGCTGCTGGCGCTCTGCGCTCTGCTGGGCCCGCTGCAGGTAAGGAGCCGCGCCTGCCCCGGACGGGCGCCTTCTCCGAGCTCAGGGGTGGACACTGGCTCGGGGGCCGCGACGCGTCCTAGTTCCTCCGCCTGCCGAGAAGCCGAGCCGAAGCGGTGGGGTGCGGAGACCGGGAATAACCCCTGGGGGAGGCGGTTAGAGTCGGACGGCGCGGAGTGGGAGAGGGCAGGTGGAGGGGTGTTAGGGTGCAGAGGGGACAGGTTGACGGGACCCGCTACCCCGACACGGGCTCTACTTGCTCACAGACCTTGATACCGTGTACTCTCCATTCACTTCTTGATCCCCTTCTAAGACGGCGGTGGGGGTACAGCCCCCCGACCCTTGCGAGCCGAGTCGCAGATAGCACCCGCGTTAATAGGAGACACGGCTTCTCTCAGGTGGCCTCCTTTCCAAATTTCCACCCTAATTGCCTTGATTCCTGAACCAAAGGATTGTCCCCGGTGCAGAGCCCCTTTGGGGGGCGTCCCTGTCCCCACGCTTAGGGCCACCCGGCGGAGAAAGGGCTTGGGCGGGAGGTGGAGTGATCCTGGAAATGGAGTGGCTTCTCAAAAGAGATTTCTTTCTCAGACCACTAAGTACAGTTATCAAGTAATTAAAGCCAGGAACCAATTTTCTGTGGTGCTGAAGAAGAGACGTATAGCTCAGCAAACGCGCACAACAAATACTTTAAAAATCTTTATGCGCACTTAAAAGTTTGTCCTAAGGAAGGGTGAGTGTCGGTGGTTTTCTTGGTATCAGCAGTATCAGTTTTCCCTTCTCTGTTAAAATTGGCTTAGGCTGCTCGCGCCTGTAACCCCAGCACTCTGGGAGGGCACGGAGGGTAGATTGCTTGAGCTCCCAGGTTCGAGACCAGCCTGAGCAAGAGCAAGACCCCTGTCTTTAAGAAAATATTCAGGTGTTGTGGCGGGCACCTGCAGTCCCAGCTATTTGGGAGGCTGAGGCAAGAGAATCACTTGAGTCTAAGAGTTTGAAGTTGTTGTGAGCTATGACGCCAGGCACTCTACCAAGGGCGACTCAAAATGAGACTCAAAAAAAAAATTGGCTTAGGCTGCTAACTTCACTTGGTAACAGGGCACGGACCCAGGTGAAGATGTGGGGAGATGCAGTTGAAGAACTCACTCTGTTCTGGGTGAGAAGAGCGGGTGAAACCTTGACAAAAGTAATGGGAGTGCACTGTAGGCTGACGCAGACAATTCTATTTTTTAGAATAAATCGATTAATGAAAAGATTAATTCCATTTCATTCCCAATTGTATAGGCCTCTAAGAATGGCTGAGGGAAAAGAAAGCAGAAAAACCGAATGGAATTTTTCATTTTAAGCACTTCAGGTGTTGCTTAATTAGGTGTTCAACAGGTTGAACAGGGTGCTACCTTATTTGAACTAAAGGACCAGGGTTTCAGTGAACAGCGAACCACCTAAGAAAAACCTGCCTGACCATGCAGTTCAAAAAGTATCTCACAGTGCTGCTGCAAAAACTACATTCGTGCATATGTGCACTGAATGCCTTGGCCTCTAAAATTAACAGCAAATGCCATGGAAACACGTTTATTTTTCAGAGAGACCTTTCAACAAGTGCTGTCTCCCCTCCTTTTCCCTTTAAGCTGTTTTTAATTATGTGCCTTTTAAAATCCCATCTAACGATCTGCTTTGGTCAGTTCTAATTCTAAGGGGGCAAAAAATGGCTTCTAGGAATCCTCTGGTGTCACTGGTTGGGCTATGAATTAAATTGACATGAAATAGATTAACAGGAGAAAAATGGTAATTGAATTACAGACAGAGGCACACAGAATAGGAGACTGGAAGAAGTTTATGTAGCATCCTGAACTACAGAAAGGAGCAGAGGCTTAGGGCTTCTGGGGGTGGTGGGAACCCATGTTATGGGCATTTAAGGGGAGGAAACATTTGAGTACAGATTGTTTTGTTAGGCAGGTAATGAAAGTCTCAGAGCTGCCCCCAGAAGAGGCAGTAACTGGACCACATGTCAACATCCAGCCTCCTCTCCTGTGATCCCAGTTAATCTTCTTTGGTGGGTAATAGTCCCAGGGAAGGATTCTTGACTGTTAAGAATTCAGGTGTCCTCAAACTACAGCCCGTGGGCCACATGCGGCCCTCCAAGGACATTTACCTGGCCCAGGTGTTTTTGCTGCCGCTACCTGTCCTGCTTAGCAACCAACTCATCCCGGGGCCCACAGTCCAGCCCTCCAACAGTCTGAGGGACAGTGAACTGGCCCCCTGTTTAAAAAGTTTGAGGACCCTTGGTTAAGATTCCTGATTATTGAGTTCCTTTTCGAGGAGCTCAGAGAAAGCCTCTGCCTGCATCTGCTGCTGTTCCCCAAGTGTCCTCAGTTCAAAGTTATCAGCATACCAAAGTGTCATACAAGTAATTTGGGGTGGCATTTCCTGAACTCTTTAACAATCAAATGAGATCAGGATTCTTTTCTGCATATTTTAATTTGTGCCCAGCACCCAAGGGGAATTCATATTCCCTGCAAGGTCGGGCTAGGTGCAGTATTAAAGTATCGTCCCCCAAAGATACTGTGTTTACAAGCACTCTCTGTATTCGGTTGTGCTGCTTTGGCCAGGCTGTTGTCTTAGTTCAAAAATTTAGGAATTGAATTGGCAATCCATTGATGCTGATAATGATTCAACACTGGGCAAGGCTTGAGGAACTGCTTAGTATGAGAATTGATTTTGCAAAGCGGTTGGCAAAAACAACTTCTAGAAATTGCTTTATCTACCTAGTAATGTAGTTAGTTCCATTTGCATTATGTTAAATAGATTCAGACTCACCTGGAAGATTATTAGTTTAGTCTTCTAAAACATTTGTCTGATTACATCTTTCCCTTCCTGTAGTTGTGAGAGAATTTGGTTTGGGGTCATAATAAGAGAATTTGCCTACAGATCAAAGCATTTTGAGTTTTTAGGTTGATAGTCCTGCTGTTTAGTCTAAGTAAGAAAATACAGAAGCTCACATTGTTTTTATTAAGGTAACTGATGATACACAGCCACATTTGTCCCATGTTATCTAAGACCAAAGGACACACGCATTTATTCCCAGGACAGCGAATATTTACAGTGTGTAGGACATGGTCCCAGAGAGGAGCAAGACGAAGGCTTGTATGTGTTCACAGGTCACAGCCTAGCAGAGAGGGCGAGGGGGTAAAGCGTAGTAATATTAATAAAGCAACATGAGAAGACAAGGGCAGAGGGTGGCGGAGAAAATGAGGCAGGGAGTTGGAATGACACCAGGAAGGACTTTGGGAGGAAGAGAGGCCTCTGAAATGGACTTGGAAGGATGGGCAGGAAACCAAGGGTCAGAGAAGAAATAATTCCCAGACATGGGTGAGCTTTCTAGGTTGACAGGATGGTATAAAGTGGTTTAGGTGGAAAGAATCGTGGCAGGAAAACACACACACACATATTTTTATGACCTTACAGATAGCATGAAGCACTTAATTTAGGAAACCCCACCAAGCAGATGGGGCATTGAACTTTTATAGTTTTGAGATAACTCTTGCATAACCCTTATTGAGGTGATAAATTGGACTAATCAGAACAGAGAGGCATGGGGCCTTGGGCAGGCTGTAGGGAGACACCCCCCCCCCAGAGGAAATCCCCTAGGTGGGGCTCAGGCCTGTAGGACAGGTGAGTGCTCTGCACCATCTGTCTTCCTGCCCCCCCGCATCCTGGGGGGAGACCTGGGCATATAAATCAATACCTTGTGTGGAGGACACACGCACACAGACCTGTGGGCTTGTACTTCATTTTGTTAGTAAATATTTCAAATGCCTCCCCTGTTATTTCCTGTCCACCATTTCCCCCCCTAATGGCAAATCCGTAATACAAACAGACTTCAGTGTGTTGATAAGGAAATAGGGGTTTGTTTTTTCAGTTATCTACCAGAAATTCTTACACCAGGAAAACTGAAACAATAAAATGTGTCTCTGACAGTTAATATAAATCAGTGTTTTATGAGGACATGAGAAGGGGAGTTCCAAGCCCGGGCCTCCTTTGCACAGAGTATTGTTCTAAGAAGGTGTCATATGCACTTTATCTGCCTTGTCAGTGTTAAAATTTCCTCCATTGCATTTTCCTATTTTTGAAGTGCATGGAAAAAAAATAGTGTTTTTTCCATATGGTATGTCCAGTGGACTCCGGGAATGTTGTTTGGGCTGTTTTTTGTTTGTTTGGTTTTTGGTTTTTTGAGATGAGTCTGCATCCCACCCTGATGGCTCTCCTCTGTCCAAGTGGGTCACTTCCCAAGGCATCTACTACCAGCCAGGGTGGCCCTCGACCTGTCAGCCGTCTCCCTGGGGTATCCTGGCCCCAGTCCACAAGGGAAGCACACCTACCTCTGAGCACATGGGGCCCCTGACTCCACCTCTGTCATCCCAGGACTGGCATGTGTAGGCTTCTGCCCAGCAGCTGATTTTTCTTCCACGCAACTTTCCATTCTCCACCTGGCAAAGCTCATTGCAAAGCGTGGGCTTTCTTTAGTCTCCATGACTGGAAGGACGGTTTACGTTCAACTCATCTCCTCTGCCCCTAACCACTCAGCTGGAAGAAACCAAGAAGGAGCAGTGGGGTTTAGCAAAACAGACAAGGCCCCTCTGACGCTGTTGCTGAGCTTTTGAGGCTTACAGCTGAGTGGGTGTTGAGCAAGATTACGCACAGCCCCATATCTTCTGTCCTGATTCTGAGAGATGCTCTGTTTCCTGCCAGCAAGACCAACCTGCCCCTGGCAGTGTTCCCCGGCTGGCTGCCTGTCTGCCGCGGTCACCAGAAGCTCATTGTCAGAGGGCTGGCTGGTGCTGCTGTTCTCACGGCATCAAGTTCCAGTGGCAATGTGTTCTCAGGCCACGGAGCCCATGGGAGCCCCAGTCAGCAGTCGGAAGTACATTCTTCACGGCTGTGATGACCGCTTTATGTCTGTATTTGTTTTTTTAGCCACCGTGGACTTTCAGCCTTTGATTGCTCTGGGATCTCACATTTGATAGTGAGAAATAAACCTAAATTTATGTTAAATACTGTCATTGATTGCCACAAATCAGTGAATGTAGGACACTTCTGTAGGGTAAGGAGGCCTTCTACAGGGGCAGAAGAGACCGAGGGCACAGCCCCTGTCTTCAGGAGACTCACAGTCCAGGCATGTGTAGGAAACACGGCCGGACTGTGTTACTAGGAGCGTTCCCAGCGTGTGCTGGGCACATGGGACAAGAGTGCCGTAACCAAAACGTGTGGAGGAGGATGTCGTCCCCTCCTTCCTTCCCGTGTGGTTGTGTGTGTCTCTAAAGCACTATATAAGTTAAAAAGCTCCACATTTGGGCAGGAGGTCCAGGAAGCCCGGTGCTCTGCTGGTGGTGGGAATAGCAGGTGGAGTGTTTTCAGGGAATTATAGAAGGTACAGTATTCTTGGGCTCCAGATGTGGGGGAAAAGGTGGCAAAAGCTAGCACTCAGAATCTTTATTTGCAAGCAAAATAGTTCAGATTTAATCTTGTTGAACTGTGAGCTGGGGCAGGCCATGATCAGATTTGTGTGCTCAGGGGAAGAGTGTCCGGGGGTGGGGCCGGGGGCCAGTAAGGAGGCCACTGCCCTGGTTTGGGGAACTGGTAGAAAAGGCTTGAATCAGGTCAGGGCAGTGCTGAGAGAAGGCGAAGCCCAGTGCAGGGGCCACTTCAGAGCCAGCAGGGCTGTGCAGGGGGCAGAGGATGTGGCCCATTGGACCCAGTAAGAAAAAACAAAGACATGGCAGATGTCAGGACATCTGATTATAGTTTTCTTGGTTTATTAAGGAAATTAATGTCTTAGTCCAGATCACAGGGTTGTTCAGGTTCAAGTGAAAAAGGACTTTTTTTTCTCCAAACAAAAGAAGATGAAGAATTTCCTCATTTGGGGGATTATCTTATTGGGAGGCAGAGACTAAGTTCCCTAGACCCTGTGGAGGTAAACAAGCTTAAAGGCCTAAAGGCATCGGGCTGGGCAGGAAATTTGTGTGCTGGAATGTACAGAGCCATTTCCTGAGCTGGAGGTGTCTTGGAATGAGAAGAGGAGAGAGGCAGAAAGCTTGAAAACTCAGGCTGGAGAGAGATAAGCAGCAGAGATCCCAGCAGAGGCAGGTGTGACCTGACCCTGGTCTTCCCACACTGGCCTCGGAATATGTCACCTGACCCCAAAAGCACCAGTGTTTACGTTGGACCAATCACTGGGCAAAAAACATTTTCACTTACATGACACACATTTTCCTGGCAGACTGTTGTTGCCTTAGAAGAGTTTCCCCCTTCCTCTCTGCTCAGTCCCTCTTAGACCTCACCGCACCCCGCAAAAAAATCCTAGCCTAGCAGGTGACTTGGAGGCCCCCGTGCCACAAGCCAAGTCCAAGAACTGCCAGCTTTCCAAGTGGCAGGAAGAACAGACTGCAAAATCTGCCCTTTTGGTTCATCCGAGTAATAATAACTTATTACATTTCCTGTTCAGAGTGTTGAGAGTACCAGAGCCACTTCCTCAAGCTATCAGAAATTTGAAGACTTTCCATTAAAAATGAGGAAGAAAAACTCTCTTTAGCTTCTGGTGAATGTGATGGGTAAACCGGGCAGTGGGGAAAGGTTGTGCGGCTTGCCTGAAACCCTGTCGGCACCACAGGCCTGGCTGTGCTGGGGCGCTCATCACATTTCGGCAGATGGGCGATGAACCACTTCCCCAAGGTATTGATCTCTAAATGTCTATTTCTTGTCTAATGTAGTTGGAACCTAACTTGAAAGTGTGTCTCTTAGTGGCACAAACAGCTGTCAAACTCACATCCCATTGAAAAAGATCTTTAAAGGCCTGTATCATACAACTGCGTGCTGGGGTGTGCAAGCAAGGTGGCACCTAAAACCTTCATGGGAGCTGAGAATCTGTTGCATTTTTAAAGCTCAGTAGCGATTATTCATATCCGCCCTGGCTCTCCAGTTTCCTCGTTTAATACTTCCTAATGTCAGGAACTTCCCTCCCACAGACCTAAATCTACCATGTCACAATTTGACCCCATTTCCTCAAATTTGTACTTTAATAAGAGTAAAGACTGGTTGGTCAGTGTCTTTATTTTAATATTTCTATTGTTGAAGATTGTGAGCCCACAGCTTCCCCTTCCTGGGGGTTGTACATTCCAGTTACTTCCATCTCTTTGTAAGCTTTTTTAGAGCGCTTTACGTGAGTGAGGGGTTAAGACTCCAGTCCCTGGAGTAGACAGAGGCCTGGTAGGAGGTCACAGATACTTATGTTATATTTATTGGCAAATCAAACAAACAAACAAACCCCAAACCCGCAAGGCAACTGTCTTAGGACCTTGCAGCCTCTGAACTCCATTCCCTTTCCTTGTGTGTCACCACAAGGGGGGCAAGTGAGATGCTTGGGAGCACAGAGCAGAAAGGATGGCATTGATTCATACTGGAAGGATAGGAGTGATTCCGAGGCACAGAGAGCTGGGGGGAGAAGAGGCAGAGGTGGGGACGAGCAGAGATGACACAGAAAATCCTGTCCCACCTGATGTCTGCGACTAGGGAAGAAAGAAGCCAGTCTCAAGGAGCTGTGGGTCTTAGTCACAAGGGGTCTGCCCTGTAGACCAGGAGCTCTCAACTATGATCCTCAACCCAGTAGCAGTACTGCCGGGGAACATGTGAGAAATGCACATTCCTGGACTCACCTCACACTGACTTGGAAACTCTGGATTGGGCACCAGCAGTCCAGTGTGAGAACTGCTGCTTCCATGTAGAGGTTTCGAGCTTATCTAACATGATTAATATGTTCAGAGGACCTGCCATTTGTTGATTTCTGCCTCTGTGCCAGACATGTGCTAAGTGCTTTAAGTAGAATATGTCTATTGCTTACTCCACCTTGCTAATAAGATGAGAAAACTGGGCCAGGTGCAGTAGCTCACACCTGTGATCCTAGCACTCTGGGAGGCCAAGGTGGGAGGATGGCTTGAGGTCAGGCGTTTGAGACCAGCCTGAGCAAGAGCAAGACCCTGTCTCTGCTAAAAATGGGAAAATTAGTTAAGTTCTAGCTGCTCGGGAGGTTGAGACAGAAGAATTGCTTGAACTCAGGATTGTGAGGTTGTAGTAGGGTATGATCACGATACTGCACTTTATCCCAGGCAACAGAGCAAGACCCTGTCTCAACAAAACAAAAAAAGAGAGAAGAGACTGAGGCATAGAGAGACTAGGTAACTTGCCTGAGTTTGCACAGCTAGTCAGTGACAGAGCTGGAGCTCCTACTAGGCCTCTGTCTACTACTCTGATGACTGTAGTCTCAACCCCTCACTCAGGTAAAGTGCTTGTATAGGTGATGGTATGATGGGGTAGAGAAACAGATGTCCTAGAAGGGTGGGATGGGTGCAGGCCTTTTGGTATTTGGAGAACTATCGTAACCAATCTTCCATCTGTGGAGGTCTGTCTTATCTGCTTGAGGATGTACTTATTAAGGGCTTTCTAGAACTAAGCAGAAATGAAGATGCTGTGTCTTTAAGTCTAATCGAGATAAAAGGCAGGCACTCAGAGCACCCTCAGCACAAGTTCTGTGTGCCAGTTGATCCCTGACTCAGGAGGAAAAGAAGTGTGACATCTTGAATCATCTCCACCACTTCCTGAAGCCAAGGCACCCCTGACTTCTCTATGCCCCACACACCGGAGCTAGCCTGTGCCCCAGCTAGACGGGCATGTCCTGCCCCTCACCAGGCTCTGTGCTAGGCCCTGGAGCCCCAGGGCGGTGGACACTGAGAACTAAATGTTCACCCTCATGATACCGGCCGCAGTTCTGTGGTATTTGCAGAGGTTCCCTAGTCTTAGTCTTACTATAATTACGGTTAATTTGGGGATGCCTCTCTGGGCCCAAATCACCTGGGCTTCTATTTTGATTTGTCTCTACTGTGGCACAAATCAAAATCATTTTTCATTACTAACCTTTTTTCAGTTTGTCAAAAGTAGCAAGAGAAAAACTCAAATCATAAAGAGGGTCAGACCATATATATTTGGGTCATGGTCAGTCTCGAGCTTTTGCTCAGGGTGAGACAGGGAGATGCTGCTGAGGTCTGAGTCGAAGGTCACAGTGTGGGGTTACTGATACCCAGTAGTTGGAAACGTAGAAAAGACCCCCAAACTTGTGACATTGGAGTACAAGAGAGGCAGTTATGTTCAGTGGAAACACAACTGGACTCTCCTCTTCACTCATTAATTTCCAACGGTCACAAGGTTTAAAAATGAAACTGTAATAAAATCACCCCCTTATAATGGGCTAAAGTTTTCTCTGTCCCAGTTGGTGGGGGGAGTCCCTGTGATCCAGGTCATTGGGGTCTGACTTACGTGTAAAATCATAAATGACCAAAGCACCAGAAGGCATAACCAGTCATCTTAACTGTGAGGCATCATCACAAGTGAGGGGACATAAGTGATGAGCTCCCAGCTCCCGTCCCCTGGGGGATGAGTCCCAGCGAAGGATGTCTCAAACTTCTCAGGCACCAGTGGCAGGTGGGAAGAGGCCAGGCCAGCTGTGCTGTATGTTAGGCAGTACTATGTTCTCTCCCTCTTGGAAAAGACAGTTTGAGCCCAGGAAGAGGTTTTAACTTGATGTTGCAACTCCCTTCCCCCAGGGTATTTTTGATTTTGCCCCAAGTTGGTGGAGTCTGTCCAAGTTCATGCATGGGAGTGTGAACTGGATTCAGAACTAGTAGGAAATAGTTACAGTTGTCTACGAAGGGAGGTTATGAGATGACAGTCATCTCTCCTAGGATGCTGGGAGATACGAAGTCAAGTGTCTGGTGCAGTGCCTGGCACACATCGTAGCTCTCCATGAGGGCCAGTTCTTCCTGTGTCCTCAATTCAAGATAAATGACTTCTGTGTTAAGGGATCAGAGAGGTGGCTCTCAGTGTCTGCTGTGCAGACAGAGATGACTGTGCTGTGTTTGGGACTATGAGAAAGTTCTGACTCTTAGTCTTTAATGTCATCTCTGACCTTGCCGCTCCCAGCAGTACCTGGGAGTGTGTTAGAAATGCAGACTCTCAGGCCCCAACCCTGGAGATTCTGAATCAGAATCTGCATTGTAATAAGATTTCCAGGTGCATGTTGAAGAAGTCCTGGCTTTCACCCTGAGAGCCTGGGACCATCAAGAGTTCAGGTGGGGGGATAGTTGCTCCTTTAGCCACTATAGAGGTCATGGCCTTGGCAGCTTTGCACCCCTAGGATGGAAAGCTCTTGGCTAATAGCAAACCAGTTCACTCTTAGAAGCTGAGCAGGGGGGTTGTTGGCTTTTACCTCAGAAACGGAAAGCAGGTTTCATCTCAATCCACTGAAAGTTTAAGAAGAAAATTGAAGATTGACAATTGAAAAAGGCTTTCACACTGGGAGAATAAAGGGGTATTCACTGGGGCCTGTGCAGAGGTGTCAGTGATCATCTAAGGACAAGTCAAAGCCATCCTAATTACTGTGTTTAGGAAACAAACGGTCCTTGCACTTTGATTTCAGGAAGCCCACAGCTGCAAACTTTTTTTACTCTTTATCTCTCTGGAAGACAAAGAAACTTGCAATTAAACTTTTGAAATGCCAGGTTATTTCTTCACTTTCCCTTGGGCCACATGTTTTCTTTTCAAGGAGCAGATAATAATGCATTGTGAGGGAAGTGAGACAGAGGGGTGAGCAAACTTCAATACACCTTTGATGTGCCCCTCCTGTCTGCCTCTGCATGGCTCTTTTTCTCCTTTAAGGAGCAAATTGATTGAATCAGGGGGGAGGTCAGGTAACAAGCAACTTTGGAGACAGTGTATAAATGAGTTATTTAAAGTTTGTTGAAAGTTTGCAAAAGCAAAATGATGACTATGTCAAGACTTGTAGTTAGAGGTAGTCTATATTTTAAAGGTTTTTTTTTTTTTAATATCAAACCTGACCTAGGTCAGATATTTTTCCGTACATATCTATTTCAAAAAACTCTTGTAGCAAAATGGTTAAGATGGTAAACTTTATGTTTTCACAATTAATAATACATTTCGAGAGCACTGACCATTGTGTAGAATGTGAGTGACCTCAGAGGGTTGTAGGATTCTTGGGTTCATTTTCACCATCTTAATGGTTTCTTAGAAACCATTTCTTGGTTTTCTAAGAAAAATGTTTTTGGTCTAAACAGGGTCACTGCATGGTTCTTGAGACAATAATGTAGGGTGTTAGCATTTAAGTAAGACATGTCCATTGCGTTGAGGGCCTAAAAGTGGGCAAAAGTATACAGCCCTCGGAGGTAAGGTGCACAGCTTGGTCAAGGAACTGTGAGATGGTGACTAAATGCAGTGGGCGGAGTTGATACGTAGGTCACAACAATGAATGCATAATTTGTACAGATGTGTCAGGGCTGGGGGTTCTGATTTTAGGATCATATTAAACATCGCTCTTACCCCATAATAAGCACTTCATGCCATGTTCATTACCAGGCAGGAATTATCACCTCTGCCATGGGATTTTTTCCGCTGTATCTGTTCTTGGATTGCTAAGAAGGCCTCTGTCTATGACACAGCCTCCCTGTACCTGTGGCTGTGTCCCTGGTACTAAAATCTTTGAGAGGTCAGGGACAGGCCCTGCCTCTAGACATTTAGTCCAGCACCACGCCAACACTTTGTGCAGGGACTGTGTACAATGAGAGCTCAGTGGAGACGGCTTTGATTGTGTGATGACAGCAGAGTTATTTTTTAAATTTCAAAATATTAAGAGTACAATTGTCTGTGTTGTATTGCTAGCTCTTCTAATGCTTATGTCAGGGCTATGTAAGTGTGCTCAGCCCCCTAGTCGTGTTCATTGCACCTGTTATGTACGTTTTGGCCCCTCCCTTCGTTTCCCCTCCCCCTTACTTGATTTCCAGTGACTTTTACTTCCTTCCACGCACAAGTGTGCCCCTCAGCGTTAGTTCCAACTTATTAGAGAGTACGTGTGCTGTTTGTTTTCTATCACTGAGATGCTTCATTGAGGATAATGGTCTCCAGTTCCATCCAAATTACTGCATTATTGGACATTAATTTATTTCTTTTTGTGGCTGTATAGTACTCCTTGGTGTACATGTACCACACTTTATTAATCCATTCATGAATCAGTGGGCAGCTGGGTTGATTCTCCATCTTTGCAACTGTGAACTGTGCTGCAATAAACATTCATATGCAAGTGTCTTTTTTTGATAAAACCAGCAAAGCTTTTAAAGCAACTGATCAAACTTTATCTTCTGGTCTGTATTATGTAAAAAGTCATTTTGCAAGATAAACGTGAATGACTCAGGCAAAGGAATGAGTGGCCTTACTCTATTATTTGCACAGTGAGTAAATCGACCCAAAACCCTTTGGGGAGGACACCATGTATGCGTGAAGACTGATTCATATTGGTCATTTTCAGTGAGACAATAGCAGTTGCCCACCTGTGCTGAATGCCGTTAAGTTGGAATTTTGAATACTTTTCATCACTGGACACACATTCAAAAACTTCATTTTAGAATGTCCCAAATCCTTTAATAACACATCAATTATAACTTCGTGATAGTCATATTTTCTCACAATCTTAAACAAACTAGGCCCATCGTGTTATATTGTCCTAATCACAAAATATGTGTGGCTTATTTTAGGCAACAGCATTTTTTTTTCCAGTGCTGTGTGTAAAATGTATTTCTTTGAAATGAATTACATTTTCAGCACTCTGGAGTTTTCTGTTAAACCCTGTGATTCTCTGTATCCATTTCTGCCATGACTCAGGCCATGTACCTCGCTGGTGTAATTTAGGGTCTCCCAGGCTTTGAGCGTGTTCACAGTTCACTGGTCTCCCACGGGGGGCAGACGCACCCCAGGGCGGGTGCTGGGTGATCCATGGGGGTGCACAGGGATCTTGAAACACTGTCCCTTTCTCCTGTTTGTCTCTAATCCACAACATGCTGTCTTCACAGGCACCTGTGCAGGGTCGTTCTAAAGCATGAAAGGAAGCTCTGGTCTATACAAAAGAAACATGAGTCTGATATTTTCCCTGTAAATCTGTTAAGACTGAAATTCTGTCTACCACGTTTATTTAAAATGAGAATGTCTAGAAGGACTTTTGGTTGTAAGTCACTTGTGTCCTGGTTAGCAGAAATCTCAGATCTCATCTAGCAGCAGCTTTATCAGCAGACGCACTGAGTCAGCTGTCTCTGCCTTCGCTCAAGCGGGGCTGAACTCCCACACACAAAGCCACTAGCAGTGACTTGGGACACTTGTCACAACTTCACACTGATGCTTCAAGATTCCAAACCCATGAGAAAGCACATCTTTATTGAAACCAGACATGTTTTTTTGAAGCATTCATCTTCTTCCAACTGTCCAGCTAAGACACTGTGCTGGGCAGCCTCGGCTCACTATAGCCAGGTTACAAGTGAGCAAGGTTGATGCAGAGGACGATAGTGAGCCCTCTAGGATCTTCCTTTGGGTCCTTGGTCTCTCTTTCTCACCCTCTTTTCGCATTCTGGTTATGGGAATCATTGGATGGCAGTAATGTGGGCTTACCCTTCTGCCCAGGTGTGGATATTAATGACCCTCTGTTGAAGGCAGACTGCTGAACTGAAGGCCCAGTTACTTAATTCTCCAGCAACCCCTAGAGAGGTCAAGTAGCTTTGAAGAGAAGAAGCAGAGACTGTGTCTATGGATTATTGACACTTGCCAATGCCGAAACATTTACTTGAAACATTGTCTCTTGTTCTCAATGCCTCGGCATAGGCACAGTTTTTAGCCCTGATGTATAAGTGAGGGGTTACAATCAGGCTTTCGTTTTTGTCCCAAAAATGGTTTGGGAGTGAATATAGTTTTATTAAAGAAATGTCAGGCATTCTTTCATTCAGGCCCAACTGGAAACCCAATTCCAAGAGCTACCCTGGCTAGAAAAATCCTCCAGCTCTGAAAGTCACCCCATCTTTGCCTTGGGGACCACCTGGCCAGGTGCCTTCTACCCTCATCCCAACACTCCAGATACCGTGTTTCCCCCTCCAGCCTGAGTTCTCCTGGCCCTTACCTCTGCTCTGCTACTGTTCTATATTCTGTTGTATCACACTTTGAGGTAGTATCTAATTTTTCTTTTTTCCTATAAAAATCTGAGGTACATCTGACCTCAGGTACCTCTGACCTGTGAGGTACACGATTCTGACATCGTTCCCACTTCCAGGTGTGAACGCTGCCTGGAAGCACGCGGGTGGGAAGCTTTCTTTGCATTAACAGACACAAGACTGTACCACAAATAGAAAGCCAAATAAAATGGAGACAAGCATCTAGAAGCCTCCGGAGAAAGTAGCTAAGACAGGGGCAAACCTGGAAAGCTGTTTCAACTAGGGAAACAGCTGTAAGGGGAAGAACTGACACTTCTTCTGTGTCTCTGCTGGCTGCCAAAAAAGTCCTCCAGAGAAATGGACCAGAAGCAGAATTTGTCTGTGGGTCACTTTGATCTATTAATGCTACCTTTTGTTTGTTTCCTGTTTATTTCTGAGAACAAAATTCTTCTGAGAGAAATCATTTCTTAACCTAAGACCAGCCTAGTAAAGAAACTCTTGGCGTCTGGGCACACGGGTCACTAGTGATTTATTCGATTCATATTGTATTTCTGGGTAGGATCAGTTTCAGGAGTGACTTTCTTTAAGGATATTTTTTTCAAGGTCAGCAGGACTATTAAGTGAAGTGCTATTTTCACAATTAATAGTTTCTCTCTTAACAAAACCCACATGTTTCAGTTCTACTGTAACACTCAGAAATTTGATATCATCCTTACTGAAATTATAGTCACAGATGATATTTCATAAAAATCTATGGAAAACCCCTCAGTCGGTCTTGTAGGTTAGTTTCTTTAACTCTTGATTTGACAGAAGGGGCCAAGCCTCTTTCTGCTGTGTTTTATGTCAGCATGAATTTTCAGTAGAGCAAGAAAGTAATTTTAGTATCCATAATGACTTTCACTACAATTGGGTTAACAGCATGAAAAATAAATATTTAAGCCAAACTTCCCTTCAGTGTTCCAAATACAGATCCATTTGTCTCTGCAGCCCTGCTGGCAGAAATGTTGTTTCTTTAGCTTATGGTTTTTCAGATTTAGACCCAACATGGCTTTGCATAGGGAAACACATCCACATAGCTTTATAAAGAGACATTTTATTTATAATTTATTATCTTGGCCCTCCTTTCCAAAGCCTTGCACAGACTGTGGGCATGCTAATTCTAGAAGAGTCTGTCACCATTAAGATAAACACCAGCCTGGATGCCCTGAAACAAATGTACACAAGACGCAGAAAGTGAGGTGAAAGAAGCCGAATTATCTTGCTATTTTAACTCCTTTTTTAAAGACTTACCAAGGAACTTATGGGGGGAGTTTTGTATGTACAGAGGATATTTGCTATAAACAGACTCTAATATTCCTTACTAATTCAGGAGAGATCTATTAGGAAACAAAGGTTAGCTGAAGTAAATTGTATAGACCACACAGAATATTTGTAGCTCACTGATCAAGAACTGTAGCCTGTCAACGCATGGCTGTTTATTATGAGATATCTGAGTACCTTCAGTCAAATTATATTCCTGAAAACACAAGAACTAGAAACAGACCCGATCCCAGCTGGCCTCCAAGGCACCTGTTATATAGAATAGTCCCTTGTTTAGATCACAAATTAGTTCTCCCTTTGCTTCCAGAAGGATGGACCCCCAAAATGACAGGTAACATTGGCTACCTAGAGGGAGGGAAGTCTGGGAGAGGGGGGAAGACTTCTCCCCCAATAGGCTGTTGGATCATGTGACTGTGCTCCTACTCAAAAGATAAAAAATTTCAGTGTTTTCTGCTTTATTTGCTTCATGAAGACAGCTATGATTTAAAAACTTTGACTCTATTGTATTAGAAGGAAACAATACAATCTTAAAGGTGAGTTAGACAAAAATGCTGTACCTGAAAGTTTGTGCATCTCAGCTCAGTGTCAACACCATTCCATTGCTGCATCTTGGGGAAAGAGAGGCAACACAGTAGTTGTCAAAACCACCTGATTATCTGAAAATCTGCAGCCTTCGGCCTAAATTTCCCCATTCCTTGGGAGACTACTTAAGGACACTTAAGCAGGAGCATGCTTTTATCAAATCATTGCTTTACTAGGATTACTATCAATAGTAATCTACCACTTTGCAACTGTGGGGACCTTGGTCCTAGAGGATGGAGTCAGGCCCAAATGGTTGGAAGGGAAAGTCAGAGGTCCAAAGAGGGCAGGGTAGAGCCACTGTCAGGAGGGTCTCAAGCCACGTGTGGGTTCTTGCCATGTGCTGGTGGGCAGGATAGCCAGTGGTGAGATGGTGGACATCAGAATTGGACATACCATGGACAGAAGGAGGGGTCAGACCGGAAGAGGCAAGGACCGAGCTGTCTGGCTGAAGGACATCTGTTCATATACCAAGAAATGACCCCAGAGGATGTACCTGACAGGCTGTCCAGGTAGAGAGACAAGGAGATCCATCATAGGCTCAGGTGGAATCTGGGAGTCAGGAGCAGCAGCGAGTGACAAATATGGTCAACCTCAGAGGACTGGCAAAGCAAGACGGGCTGGAGGGTCAGAAGAACTGGACTTCCTAATACAGCTGACTGTAATGCGGGAGCCAGCCAGGGAGCCCGCTGCTGGCACGGGGGACAGGGTTCAAATGAGTCCAGCACAGAGCAGGCTTCACGTGCTGAGCAAGGCCTGGGAGGGTCACAATGTCCTCTCACAAGAGGGTTCATCCTAGAACTGGGTTTGTAAGTGGAGGGAAAGAAAGTTGGGAGCAGAGAGCCAGGAAAGAGGAAGGGGGTGAGAAAGGCTCGCTTTGTCTTCTCTTGCATGTGTGGACACTCCAAGGAGCTTTCCAGATTTTTTTTTCTACCTCCAAACCACATTTCCTTAAATAGAAGGTCTGTCTGTTACCTTTCAAGTTGCACATATATTGCCATTTTAAAGATTTGAAGATATACTTCAAAGTATACTATGTAACAAGAGAACAAAGTTACACTTAAGCTGTAACTAACTTGATGTTAAAACCAGGACTTTCTGCCACACCATAGCAGATTTTTTCAGTAGCTTAATGCCTGCTACTTCTTCAAAGATCTGTAATCCTGTAGCTCTGTCAAGTGGACAGGTCAGTTTTGGAGTGATGAAAATGTTCCGGAATTAAATAGTGATTTGTACAACCTGGTGAAAATACTAAAAAAAAATCACTGAATGGTACACTTTTAAAGATTAAATTTTATGGTATGTGAATGATATCTTAATTTTTTTTAAAAGAGGGAGGCATGTCCAGGTGAGAAGTCATAGTAAGGTATAAGCTTAGGAGAGAGAAATGGATTTTAGGGAATAATTTGAAAATCTGTTTAAGAGTTAGGACATCTGGTCACTTCTGGAGGCAGTGACTTCCCCATCTTTTTGCAGAGAGGTACGGAGCTCCTGGGTTAGACAATGAGCGGGGTGAATAAATCACAGCCACACTCCTAAACGTGGATGTGAACTATCCGCGTGTCCAGGTCATACAGTGCTCGACAGGCACTGGGACTCGGAGCCCGGGACACAGCCAGTGGCATGTGACAGCGTCCCTGAGCAGCTGGTTCAGGGTGGCCCTTTTACCAAATTCCCCTAAAAAGTACCTTTCTGTGTGTTTAACACAGACAAGGTGTGTGCTTATCTTGCACAGACTGTGCCACTTTCTTCTGGGTCAGAAGCAGTTGATTTTCTCTTCTGAAGTACAGCCTGGTGACATACCCATCCTGTTTGCCCTCGTCATCAGCGCCATAGCTATGTGTGGTGTTAGCAGATCCTGGGGCTCAGACAAACCCTGGTTGTTCGTCTGCACTGGCCACGTGGAGTTCTGCCGCTTTGCTTTGCTCTTTCTGCCTTTTGTCATGTGTGCACATTGGCAGAGACCTGAGAAGGACAGTCTCTTGCCTCCCGGAAAGCAGATTACCATAAAAACAAAAAGAGACCAGAGGGGAAAGGCACATTGTCTTCTTTTAAGCCATTCCTCATTTCCACTGGTCTCACTGCTATGTCCTTAAGCCTGTGTCACCCTGTGGAATGCACTGGTATCTCTGGGAAGTGTCAGCAGGGCCCAGAAGTAAATCCAGCTCCAACCCTGCTGGCACGCATCGTCCCACTGGCACACACTGGGACCTTCTAGCAATGTCAGCCCCCAGCCCTCCGTGGAAGCCCTTTGCCTGGCCCTGGCCAGGGTGAGCTCCGAGAGGTTTGTCTTAGCTGCATTCCCCCCCACCCCACCCCAGCCGGCACACACACACTCAGCAAGCCTCAGGTCTCTTAGACTTGGTGCCTTCTTTTTTTTTTTTTTTTTGAGAGGGAGCCTCAAGCTATCCCCCTGGGTAGAGTGCCATGGCATCACACAGCTCATAGCAACCTCCAACTCCTGGGCTCAAGCGAGTCTCCTGCCTTCGCCTCCCAAGTAGCTGGGACACAGGCGCCCGCCACAACGCCTGGCCATTTTTTGGTTGCAGCCATCATTGTTGTTTGGCGGCCCGGTCTGGGGATTCGAACCCACCACCTTAGGTGTACGTGGCTGGCGCCTTAGCCGATTGAGCCACAGGCGCCGAGCCAAAATAAAAATCTTATAGATAAATTCCTTCATTTTGCAGAAGAGAAAACTCATAGTTAAGCAATCTCA
>CAUYQV010061992.1:0-33385 GCA_963574575.1 Galagoides demidoff
GTGAGGCTTCTACATCACACATTAAAAAACCTGTCTAATCTGAGTTCTTTAAGAATTCTCCATACTTTCTTCCAAAAAGGTATAGACCTCTCATTGGATCCTGTAATCCCATCACTAGGCATCTACCCAGAAGAAAAAAAATTCTTTTACCATAAAGACACTTGTACTAAATTGGTATTGCCAAAATGTGGAAATAGCCTAAATGCCCACCAACCCAGGAATGGGTTAACAAACTGTGGTATATGTATACCATGGAATGCTATTGAGCCATTAAAAAGGATGGAGACTTTACATCTTTTGTATTAACCTGGATGGAAGTGGAACACATTACTATTATTTTTTTCTTTTTTTTGAGACGGAGCCTCAAGCTATCCCCCTGGGTAGAGTGCCATGGCATCACAGCTCATAGCAACCTCCAACTCCTGGGCTCAAGCGAGTCTCCTGCTCCGCCTTCCAAGTAGCTGGGACCACAGGCGCCCGCCGCAACGCCCAGCCATTTTTTGGTTGCAGCCATCATTGTTGTTTGGCAGGCCAGGGCTGGGGATTCGAACCCGCCACCTTAGGTGTACGTGGCTGGCGCCGAGCTGGAACACATTATTCTTAGTAAAACATCACAAGAATGGAGAAGCAAGAATCCTACATACTCAATTCTGATATGAGGACAATTAATGACCTAGTACATGGTAGGGGGTGGGGAAAGGGGAGAGCAGAGAAAGGGAAGGAGGGAGGGTTGGGGGGTCACAGTGTGTGACACACTTTTGGGTGGTGAAACACAGAAGAGGGACTTTACCTAACAAATGAAATCAATGTAACCTGGTTCTTTGTACCCTCAATGAATCCCCAACTATATAAAAAGAAAAAATGTAAGAAAAAGAATGACACAGAATAATATTGGCTTAAATAGTGGTCAAAATTATTCCACATCTGATGAAAAGCATCACATCAAGGAGCCTTAAATTACTATGAACATCAAACAGAAAAAAGAAAGGAGAACCATAGCTAAGCACATCGGAGTCAAATTCTGAAAATAAGAGTTAGCCTTCTTATGGTCAGTCATAAAGACGCAGGGAGGGGACAGTTAAGCTGATGTCTCATAAATCCAAAACTTAGCTCTTATAGTTCCCCTTGTTTCAAACATCATTAGTTCCCTCGTGTCCCAACTCCTGACATTCACAACGCTCCATGATGCTTTCAGCTTTATTGTCAAACAAGCACCTCTCATATCACTTGTATCGAAAATGATTGCTGGTGGGTGCTGGGGCTCAAGCCTGCACTTTGGGAGGCTGAGGTAGGTGGATCCCTTGAGCCCAGAAGTTCAAGACTGCAGTGAGCTGTGATTACACCACTGCAGTCTCTAGTCGGGTAACAGAATAAGAC
The DNA here is from genome assembly GCA_963574575.1 of Galagoides demidoff. Classification (NCBI taxonomy): domain Eukaryota; kingdom Metazoa; phylum Chordata; class Mammalia; order Primates; family Galagidae; genus Galagoides; species Galagoides demidoff. Next base: position 1,378 of record CAUYQV010061992.1, read on the forward strand.
TTCATCTCCTAAAAAGAATAAATAAATAAAGAGAAAGAAAGGAAAAATGATTGCTTTGCTATTGTCAAATGGGCCACAATTCTCTCCTCACAAATTTGCATCTTTCATATGGAATGACAGCTCCTGCAAACCAGCTTAATTAATTTTTAAACAGCTCAAAAATGCTTCTTTCTGCACAAAGGTTTTTCTGGTCCTCAAAACAAGAAGCCATCTTTTGGTCTATTCTTTTGTCCTATTATTATTTTCACCTTCCTCTCCAGCACTCTTCACGGACTGCCCTCATTTATCATAATTTGCGTACGTGTTCTTTCTTGAGAACAAATTTTATTTATTTATTTTTTATTAAATTGTAAAGAGGTAGATCATGTATACGTTAGTGCATTTACGGGGCACAATGTGCTGATTTCATATACCATTTGGAATGCTTACATCATACTGGTTAGTATGTTCACCTCATTTACTTAATTATTGTGTTAAGACATTTATACTCTATACTTAATAGATCCGACATGTACCTTTGCAATATGTACCATAGGTATTTTCAAAAATCTGCCACAGGATGTTTCTCCAAGATTCTTTTCCATTTACATTTGTAACTCCCATAATGCCCTTCATATTAAAGATGCAATAAACACCAGCTTGGCAGCCCTAGCTCAGTGAGTAGGGTGCTGGCCACACACATGGAGGCTGGTGGGTTCAAGCCTGGCCCGGACCTGCTAAACAGCAACAACTGCAACCAAAAATATATCTGGGTATTGTGGTGGGCACCTGTAGTTCCAGCTACTTGGGAGGCTGAGGCAAGAGAATCGCTTAAGCCCAAGAGTTGGAGGTTGCTATGACCTGTGACGCCATGGCACTCTACACAGGGTGACATAGTGAGATTCTATTTGAACAGTTTTCAAACTCAGTAGCTTCCAAACTACTTTGACTAGGGCCTATTCACTGAATTTAAAAGTAAACACTTTGCTAATATTCTTAGCAAAGTATCTCAAGAATGGAAGAAAAAGTATCCAATGTACTCAGTCTTACTATAAAACCAATCTATGGTTTCTTATAAAAGCTATAACCCAATTATAGCCCAAGAAGAAGGAGAAAGGGGAGCGGGAGGGGATGGGTAGGGGGGGAGGGTAATTGGTGGGATCACATCTACAGTGCATCTTACAAGGATACAGGTGAAATTTACTAGGTGTAGAATATAAATGTCTTAACACAATAACTAAGAAAACGCCATGAAGGCTATATTAACCAGTTAGATGAAAACATTTCAAAGTATATATAAAACCAGCACATTGGACCCTATGACTGCATTAATGTGCACAGCTATGATTTAATAAAAAATAAGTAAACACATTAAATATGTATGTATATATACTTACTTAGGTATAATTTACATATGCTAATTGTTATGTATATTTTTATATATAATATGTATATTATAAAATATATTAAAACTTAATAAAGGTAGAAAGGAAGTGGTAAGAGTGACACAAATAACATTTTTGTTATTTAGAGTGTCTCTGTTTACTGGGGGCCTTGGGCCATGGCCAAGTGTATGCTAACAATGGGATTCTGGTGGGGGCTTTGGACCACACCAATCGGTCTGACTTTTGAAGCAGCTGAAAACGGTAAAGAAGGTCAGCCTCATGGGTGGTCGGATATGCTTATGTAATTGACCTCCAGTAAAAACTCTGGACACAAGGCTGGGATGAGCCTCACCAGTTGGCAGCCCTCTGTATACATCTGTCACACATTTGTTGGGGAGAGACATAAGTACAATCTATAGAACGACACTGGGTGACGGTAACTGGAAAGTAACTCCTGGTTTCTCCTGCTATCTGCCCTATGTGCCTTTTCTCTTTGCTTATTTTAATTTGTGTCCTTTCACTCTAATAAGCCATAACTGTAAGTCTAACAGCTTTTCTGACTTCTGTGAGTCCTTCTCGCAAACCATTGAAACGGAAGGTGATTTTGAAGACCTTTCAACTACCACTTCAGAATTCTACCTAGGGGCATTAAAGAGACATCCGTACAAGCAGAGGACAGATAGCTGTCTTGCTAAGTTGATGGGATAGAGACTGGAATTTGGAGAAGCTAGGCTGTCTAGATTTGTGATACAGATAACCTCATGGTGGAGACCTACTCTGTGGAGTTCCAAAAAAATCTGCACAGAAACACCCTGAGTTCCTGCTGGATGTTAAAGGTGTGCATGCAAAGCGTAACATTTCCTGAAGCTGGAATGAACCACCAAGGAACTGTGAGCTGAACAGTTTTAAGAAGTCATGTAGGACTTGAATGACGTTTAGCATTCAGGAAAAATCGCACAGGAGTCCCAGCTTCAATACAGGGCTAAACCTTGTCCTCCATGGAGTCTAATCCAGGCTGTCTAACAAAGTTTACAAACAAGCCTCAAAAAACTCCTGCTGATTTGCTAGTAATCTTTCTAGCAGATTGAACAAGGTATAATACTTTTTTTTTTTTGCAGTTTTTGGCCAGGCCTGGGTTTAAACCTGCCACCTCCGGCATATAGGGCTGGCGCCCTACTCCTTTGAGCCACAGGCGCTGCCCTACTCTTTAAAGCAAAAGAAAAAAATCATGCATTGCATAATGTATAAATGAATATCTAGTAAAAAATTGTTAGATGCGTAAAGAAACCAGAAAATGTAACCCATAAACTACCGAAAACTAGAAAATTAAAAGCACACTCATGAATTACAGTAATGATATAATTAGTGAACAATTAATTAAAATAAAAATTCTAAATATAGTTCAAAATAAAAAGATAAGCATGAGCATAATGAGGGAAAAAAGTAAGATATAAAGAAAGTAAAACTTCTAGAACCAAAAATGCAAAAAAAAAAAAAGAAATTCCACTAGATGGAACTAACAACAATTAAGAAAAAGATTATGGGAGGCTGAGAAGGGTGGATTACCTGAGCTCATGAGTTCAAGACCAGCCTGAGCAAGAGTGAGACCCTGTCTTTAAAGAATAGCTGGGCATTGTGGCGGGTGCCTGTAGTCCCAGCTACTGAGGAGGCTAAGGCAACGGAATCTCTGGAGCCCAAGAGCTTGAGGTTGCTGTGAGCTATGAAGCCCCAGCCCTCTACTGAGGGCAACAGTGGGAGACTCTGTCTCAAAAATGAAAAAAAGAAAAAGAAAAAGACTATGAAAGAAAAGATGGGTGAACTTTAAGACAAAGCAAAATAAAATATCCAACCTAAAGAATGAAATAAAGATGGTAAAATAAAGATTGACAATGATATCCTACACACATGTGCATACAGCACCCATACACACCCAGTCCCAATAAGGTTATCACAATTCGATTTCTGAAAATCAGTAATAAAGACAAAAATATTAAAAGTAGCCTGATAATTATTTCAGAGACTTTTTATCAGAAATGATGCAAGCCAGAAGGCAATGCAGTCAAGATTGGAGAAAAATACATGTGTATAGATCAGCTTAGAAGTTTATACCCAGGAAAGAAGATGTCACTTAAAAATAAAGGCAAAATATATTTTTTTTTAAATGGGTGAATTTGTTTCCTGCAGATCCAGCACAAGAAATGGTTAAGGGAAATTCCTCAGGCTTAAAGAAAGTGATAGCACAAACGCAGGATTGTCAGCCTGCTTTACTCACTTCCACAAAGGTGTCCGAAAGGTACTTTCTCAAGAAATATTTGATAAATGAACAAATGAGTGAAATGATGTGAAGGCCCTATCTATCTTAGAAAATATTATGGAATCAAGCATGTGTGTGTGAACAGGGTGAATTTAAGTAAGAAACACTGGGAGAAATGACAGCAGTCAGGAAATCCAAAGATTTACCAATCATAGGCTCGGTGCCTGTGGCTCAATTGGCTTAGGTGCCAGCCACATACACCTAAGAGGGTGGGTTCGAATCCAGCTTGGGCCCACCAAACAACAATGACAGCTGCAACCATAAAAAAATAGCCAGGCATTGTGGCAGGTGCCTGTGGTCCCAGCTACTTGGGAGGCTGAGGCAGGAGACTTGCTTGAGCCCAGGAGTTGGAGGTTGCTGTGAACTGTGATGATGCCATGGCACTCTACCCAGGGGGACAGTTTGAGGCTCTGTCTCAAAAAAAAAAAAAAAAGATTTACCAATCATGTTGACAACCAAAGAAAAAGTGATATGCAATCCAAGTACAAAGGGGATCTCAAAAATAGTAAAAAGTAGTATCTGTAGCACCCTCCTGATGGCAGGCTTAATGGCTGTCAACAATGAATGCTTATGATGTTATTATCTCATCCTGGACCCACCCAACACAGACTTTTCGTTTAATTGATCAAACAAATTACACTCAAAGCACTGTCACGGGTGTTAGGATTGCTGAGAAAACAGGGCCCTGTCCTCAAGGAGTTTGCAATCTGAATGATAAAGCAGAGCACCGGTGTTGAAATTTAAAGTACTCCAAGTGTCCAGTAAGTGGAACAGACGGAAACCTACGTACACTTGGAGTCTAGAAAATTTTCCCAGAAATTGCTAAGCCAGCTCTTGATGAATTCAAATAAGGGATCCTGGGGGAGCCATCTGGTGAATGATGGCACTGAAGCCACAAAGCAGAGCAGGGACTCGTGGCCAATCCAGACCGCACGCAGATAAGGAAGGAAAACCAGGCGGGAATCAAAGAATGGAGCAGACACCACCCATGGGAGCACGAGGAAGGAGAAACGGCTGCTATTGCAAAACACAACCCCCAAATCAGGATAGCCTTGGCATGGTTACATTTAAGTCCACAGGAAACCAGAATGCGATGATCTGAATCTTTACAGTTTAGTCTCTTTTGCTGAAATTTGTTTTAGAGGTTGACATTTCTTCCAACTACCAGAGCCTTTGGAGAACAGAAGCACACTAGTGTCAGCAAGAACACAGCAAGGCTATTCCTGCACTTCCTTTCATATGTTTTATAATTAATTGTGATGCCTTAGATTGTTTTTAAGTCTGTGTATACAAAATATAATGTATAAATTTACCTTAAGATTCAGTGGCAGAAAATAATTAACAGGTACCAGTTTTTACTATGTTACATATTGTATGACACATTCTGGGCTTGGTATTTCATATATATTATCAACCTTAATCTTTAAAATAACACACTGATATACCTATTATTTTTCTATATTTTAAGAATGAAGAAATTTCGGCTCAGAGAGGATACACAGCAGGACCAAGATCACACAGGTAAAGAGCAAGAACTCCAGACCTTGAATTCACATTTATCTGATGCCCGAGCCCAGATTCTTGCAAGTGTACGTTGTATGTTTTCTATTTTAGGCAACTTTAATTCTTTCACACCATGAAGCCACAGACAGGAATGCACATCCCTGCAATAAAACATTCTACATAGTTTTAAAAAATGACTAACATTGAGAGAGCACCTGTTCTGCCAACTCTACAGTGCTCACTATGATATTTAAAGGAGACTCTCCTTCCCTCCCCAGATGTCTATTTCCACCCCTTTTCAGTGCTCTTCATGTCATAAAGCCATATGAATATTAGCATCTGTCCGGACAACATAAAACATGAATTTATCCCTAAAACAAAAACTCCATTTAAAAAAGAAAAGAAAGAATTCAAAAACGCATGCCACTAGTTTCTTGGTTCTTCTCTGCAATTCTTCTGTGGCATAGATGAAATTTATTTATAATGGTCTGAAATAGCCTCTTCAAACCCAAGGCAGGGCAAGGTACATGTATGTACTTTTGAGTCTGTTCTAACTCAGAACCCGTGATTCATTCTGTATAGATCCTGGTCATGAATCATAGCCCTGCTTATTTTTAGGTTGTCTTCATCAGCTGCTTATAACCCAAGAAATGCAAAACTATCCCAGACTTGCAAAGACACTCATCTCATGCTGGATTCTCCTTTCTGCTTGAAGTAGACAACATGCACGCGTGGCTCTATCTCCCAGATTCTCAGAGTCCACCGAAATAGCAGATTAGTGTTTGACCATCAGAATGAATCTAAGGGCCAGAGTTTAGATACTCCCTTTGCTCATAACTTCCCTTTCTATGCAGTACAGGCCTCAATTCTCCTTAGCTGCAAAGCACAGTAACACCATCAGCTTCTACTCACATAATCAGAGTGTAAGGTACCATCCAATGGTGGGGCTTGATTTCTATCTTAATAGGCCGGTATACTGAGTAGGTGCTAAAGAATGAATATTAAAGCAGGAATAGAAGAAAAGCAGATGAAGTGATTTGAGTTCCTCGGAGTCACATGTAGTGTAGTTCAGCAAACACTGCTTGAGTATCTACTGTGTTGTAGGTATAGGTCTAGGAATACAAAATATCTTCAAAGGGGATGCAGGCTAGTTGGAAAACCATGGGCTGGGTGGAAGGAGATGGGGAGTAGCTCCCTGATGGACATGTGCGTGGAAATTTTCCTATCTCTAGGTGCAATTTTAGACCCTCCAAGTGAGTGAAGGGAATAGGTGTGTTTGTTTTGGGGGTGTGTGTGTGTTTGAGAAGCAGGGGAGGGGATACCCCTGTGTCAACCAAAGAAGATACAGTGGTAAACGCTCTGCAAGGGTTAAGAAAGATATTCTGGAAGAAAAAAATAATAAAGCAACTCGGTCAACTTAGATCAGATGACAAACACGAGGACATGTCACTACCGAGTACCAGGCCCCACTTTCTGGAAAATGTGCAGGCCTTTAAAACATCAGGTAACAACACCAGGTCATGTTACATCAGCCTATTTCAGATTAGGATCCCAGAGCCACTTGTCACAGTCACAGCCCTGAGCCGGTGACTCCGCCAGCAGTGAGGCTGGGAGATGCAGCTCCTCTCTGCTGCACGGTGTCTATATCACTGACCGGGGGGACACTCAGTCCCAGAAGGAGACCCTCAGCCACTCATTTCCCGAGACATAGTCAGCTGCAAACACAAGAAATGGCAGAGGGAAGAAGACTCTTACCAAGGGTCGGGGAGGCGGGTTATGCAAAAAGGAGGGGAGCTGTTCTTGCGACTGGTCAGGGACCTCATGCCTGTCCATGAGGCCAGCATGAATGCCTGCAGTGCAAGTGACCCCTCTGCCAAGTGACCTCCAGTTCTGGATTAACAGCAAATAAAACCATGAACGCGCTGTTCTGTGGACTCTTGTGTAACCCTTTTTCTTTCCAGGGCTTACTGGTCTAGACCTGAGACCTGTACCTCTGGCCCTTTGTTCACTGGGACTCCAAAAAATCATTCATATAAAACATGTCAGTCCCCCACCCTGACACCCCCCCCAGAAATGGTTGCAAATATTTCAAAAAATATAACTAGAAGCATTTCTTTAAATTTTTGTTTCCAAAAACCCCCCTTCACTGGAGAATAAAGGAATAAACAAAAATCCAGTGGATTCTCCAAACATTATTTGACGGGAACAGACTCAACTTTCTGTCAGATCAGTTACAAACTATGGTTAATGAAGCAGGAAATTATTTTCCTCAACCAAGTAGTGGGGTAAAGCCATAAAGCCACAATCAAAACATTCAGTGCTATCAGTTATAACAAGAAATATATCAAACCTTTTTGTAAGAAAAATAACTCTCCCAGGAAGGATCAACTATTTTACAGGCTGAACAAATCTTAATTTTTCAATATTAGAATATTGAACTGACAAGAGCAAAGATTGATGTGTTAAACAAAATAAAGGTGGTTACTTATTAAAGGGACAACATTTCTGGCTCTGAAGTTGATAAATGTCCTCAAATACAAAATACGAGCCTATACTGTCAACTAAAACCTGGGTTTTTAGCTTTACCTTTGGCATTTACCAGTCTCAAAATCAGAGATCATAATACCCACTGGAAAGCGGCTGTGTGAATTACGCAAGATCACACACAAAAAGTACGGAGTGCAGCATGGACACGCTTCACAATGGCTGGATAGATTACTCTAATTACTTCTGCATCCCTGACGGGGAATGCCTGGTTTGTCTGTTTGGAAACTGGGAGTAGCAAGAAAATCATTTTCTTAAGAGCTAGCCCATTTCCTTTTCTGATAACTTATCTGATTAGGAAGTTTTCTAGCCACAGTTTCCCTGGAACTTTGATCCTAGAAGAAAATTCTCCTGTCCACACAGGTCGAATCTAAACTTTCTTTCAAACATCCAAGAGCAGTCCTGACCAAGAGCCCCTCTCCCCCTCTAGTCCCTCGGTCCATGTAGACTAGGTCAAACTCCTTTATCTTCCTACTGTTCTCTTCCAAAGAAATCCTGGGATTCGTCTTAAACCGCAGGCCCCATGAACATGCAGTTAGGGTACAAAACGTGACAAGGCATTGCTACTCCCTCCGCACCTGTCAGTAGCCTGAAGGGTGCGTTAGCTTTGCTCCCAGCCTCTTATAATCCTACCTCATGCTGAAACCCAACCAGTGGGATCCCTCAGTCTCTGTGACACCTCAGAGCTGTGGTCCCCAGCGCCCTGTTAGGAATCGGACTGCACAGCGTCACCACCTGCTCTGCCTCCTGTCCCATACTCTACCGTATTCCTTCACCTCCTCAGGTTTGCAGGGAAAAAAAAACCTGTCTTCCATGAAAGACAGCTGCTGGTTTCAAAAAGGTTGGGGATTGCCACTTTAGAGCCATGGCTTCACATGCTGTTGGCATTTGGAATCCAAATAAACAGCTAGCTTTTCATGTGTTCCCTCTAAATGCCACCTTGTTGGACTGAGTACCTTGTTTCAGCTTGTCCTAGTCAATCCTGACTCAGCTAGTCAATGTACTAGTTTCCCGGTTCAGTTCCCTGTCACCCATGAAATTTCTTAGCATGCCTGCAGCACCCTCACAACAAACATGTCGAATAGGCCAATGCCAAGGCCAGGTCTTGAAGAGGCACTGGGTATAAATCTGCATAACTGCAAATATATATACATAGGAAAATACGCTTAGTTCTTCCATATCTGTTAGGTGTAATACATGCCTCTGCTTCTCCTTTCTGGTATTTATAGCACAAAGACTATGAGGTTATTCTGATATATGCCTTTTGCCTAGAGAACTTATGCTGGATTCTCATTATCATGGCCTCTAATTTTACAATGAATTATCTTAGAATTTCATTTTAGAATCAACAATTCATAAGAAGTTCACGAATCTATAGTTTATTATATCATATAAAGAAACAATAAAGATGATTTCAAAAGCAAATCTGATGGTAAAATACACATCAGAAATGTGCTTTACAGAGAAAGAGAGAAGGAGGGAGGGGGTGGGGGAAAGGGAGAGCAGAGAGTGGGCAGGAGGGAGGGGGTGGGAGAAGGAAGAGCAGAGAGAAGAAAGGGGGAAGGAACGGGGGGTCTGGGTGTGTGACACACCTTTTGGGCGCAAGACACAATTATAAGAGGGACTTTACCTAACAAATGCAATCAGTGTAACCTGGTTTCTTGTACCCTCAATGAATCCCCAACAATTAAAAAAAAAAGTGCTTTATTAGATAACAAAAGGATTGAGAATCAGGGACATGAATTTAGGTCTATGATCTACTACCTAAATAAAGTTAATGAGTGCATGTAGTTTTGCATTATCTTCTCGGGCTTACAGAGCTCGCTAAATAAGACGCTTCCATACGCAGGCATTCTGTACACCCTTCCTTTCTTTGCCAAGACATCCTGTATCTTTACGAGGTTACCCAACCCATTCACTCTGAGTGCAAGGAAGTTAGCACCTGCCACGAGAGATCAGAGGGTGACATGTGATGGGAGGGCCCTGTGATAAGTGCCTGACCTTACGAAACAAAAATAAAACCTCCCAAAGAAAGATGAAAATGCAACAGTAGACCAACTGGTGTATTGTATGGTCCTTAATAAAAGCAATTCAAATTCCAGTCCATAGCAAGCTGTGGTCGAGGCTGTATACAATTCACAGAACAGTAGTACCAGGAGACGTCAGGGAACTCCCCCGTTGCCTCATCCTTATGACACTGTAACATAATAGTCTCCATGAAAAAAAAAAAAAAGACAACCAGCCATCTTAGTGATAGGAAGCGGGGCCCATTTCTCATCTGGTGTAATACTCCACAGAGCAGGTCCAAACACAATGCAAAGTCCTGAAATCAGCAGGGCCTGAGCACTCTGATCAGTGCCAAAGAGCAAGATGAGAAATGGGGCTGGCATAAATATTCAATTGAGAAGTCGTGGCCAATCTCCCCGCACTGTGTGTTTAGTGCAACTCAAAACTGCTCCACCTGGTCCCTGCTGGCTCCCTCATGTCTACCAGGGGCTGGCAGCTGGAAGGCAGGCTGAGCCTTGGAGATCCTTTAATTTGCTATAGCACCAGGGGGGCAGGCCAGAGGGATGACAATGCATATGCTCGGATTCAATTACAGAGCTGCCTGGTTCCCAGGTGGGAGGCACCAGTGACTGGGGAGAATTCAATGCTTGCGTTTGCCAAGGTCCCCTAGGACATGACTGGTGGCTTGCAAAAGCTGGGGGTGTGGAATAATGCACTATGTCTGTCCTTGGGACAGAGATCTCAGCAAAAGAAATCAATAAAATCGAGTATTTTGTCAGGCTCCTATGCTACCTTTGCTTTTTACTTGTTTTCCAAAATAAAATCATTCTATAACTCCTGCTTCATGAACCTCACTGCCAAAAAGATTTTTAAACGTTGTATAAACAGAGGTGTGTTCCAACTATGAACACTTAAGGGGGATACACAATGTTCTAAATTTAAATTACTGGAGCAGTTCCTAAAAGCTTGACAAAAATATCTACAATGTAATTCTTTCTTTCCAATAAAATGTTATCATGTCATTAATTTTATAGACACTGCTTAATAATCTGCGGTAATTTATCCATCCTGAAGGGGGAGGATGCACTTCACACCATACCTGCTACAATGCAAAGTTCACCAACACAAGCTGTGATCACAGGAGGAATAGTTAACTAGAGTCAACTAAGCGACTATGCTAATCATAAACCACAATGACCAAATTGTTAAAGTAGATCTTTCAGTGCTATTACTTAGACAACATTCCTAGGCAAATAGCTTCATTTTATTATATATTTACAAGAAACAAAAAGTTGCATTGTTTCAACACAGGGCCATACTTACCCTAAAAGGATTATTCTTCCCATGGCAGTCAGAGCGACAACCAGCTCAATCAAATTGGCCCTCTGTTCTAAACTGTCTACCTTCACGTGCCTCTTACAATAACTCCCACTTGCTTGTACGAGCTTTAAAGGGCTTCACTTCCATACATGACACGTTGATATCCCATTCCTTGACCTCATCTCATGAGGTGATTCCCTCCCTTATGGGACCCCAATCTTCTATTTTCTATCTCCCCAACCTGATCTGCCATTCTTCAAACACACGGAGGGTTGTGTTCCCAGACCATGCTTGATTTCTCCTTTACCTGGAACACAGCTCCTCCTTACCCTGTTACTAAGCTCAAACATCCCCTCTTTAGAGAATGTATCCACCCAATAATTGCCTACCGCCTTGCTTTATTCTTTTATTCTTCTTCATGGCAGTTATCCCCCTGACATGATATACATTCATTTGTCTCTCTGGCTAGAATGTAAGCCCCACAAGCACAAGGAGCCTAGCACAGTACCTGGCACACAGTATATGCTCAATTAACATGTTGACTGTATGACTAAATGTTCTAGCAGTGTTGATTAATCTACATAGTCAGGCCTAGTTACCTCGGCTTTATTGCACTGTTCATTATTACTAGATTACTAGATTTTTTTGTGGAATAGTTTAATTGGATCTGATTGACAGAGAATTTTATACTTTTCATCCTTAAATATGAAAAATAGAATAATTTAATAATTAATGATTTTCTACAATGTATTAGGCACTGTGCTTTCTATAGTTTAGTAAAAAATACACAGTTATACCTTAAACATTAACATGTTTAAACATGTTCCTGCATTCTCTGCAAATGTGGATTTTAGCCTAAGACTAAGCAAAGAAGGAGAATGTCAACATATTCTATTGATATTTAAGATCTTTCCTAAACATACACATACAACCCTAAAATATAAATAATATTCTCTCCTTTAAAATATTTATGAAGTCCACCAACTCCGTGGGATATAAACAGCTTTCTTTGTTCCTCTTTCAATTGACGAAAACTCGGAAGCTTGACAAGTTGGCCAACTTCATACAACCCCGACTCCCCAGCCTGACCCGCTGAAATCTCCCTCCCCTCAAAAAAGCAAAGGTTCTCAAGTGACTTCAGTGCAAATATTTCAAAAATACCAACTACCTGTCACCTGAGCAAAGGACTTCAATAATGTGAGCTATAATTTTTTTCTTTTAAAAATGACATAATTCAGGAGGGATTCAGGATGACAAGGCAGAAGGGGCAGTTCCAAGGGCATTTTGGGAGGAGGGGACCAAAATCCAAGGCAGCAACAAAACCAACAGCAGCTAGAGGGATATTTTATAGTCTGTATTTATTCATTTTCATTGAAATTTTTGAAATACTTAATTTCACGGGATGTTTTATAGAATACACAGATTCTAATGCTTTAAAATACTTTTAATAAAACTTACATTAGACCATAAGTGGTAAAACTTAGGACACACTCAATCCTGAAATGCCTCTCTTCTGTTTTAACTCCAGAAAAATTACTCTCTAACAACTGTGCGTCAGAGTAAACAAGTAGAAAGAGTTTAAATGTCTATCTAGAAAAGAAAGGATAGATACTTTGGTCTGCACAAATTCAATGGAATACCAGAGAGTGGTTGTAATAAACAAGCTGAAGCTACATGTTTTAACATGGAGAAATGTAAAGAACATTAGACTTAGAAAATAAATCACAGAATTGTGCATACTATCTTATATTCATGTGGATTTTAAAAGTAGTAAAAGTGTATTTTTGAACTCATGCAAAATACACTCAAATATGTACTAAATATATAATGCTAATGCATTCGTGGGAATGATAATTTCTGAATTCAGGATGGCATTTGTCCAAGGAGAGGGTAGAGAAATATCTCAGAGGAAAACACATAACCTCAGCAGTGTCTGCACTATTTATTTTGATGGTCCAAAACAAATATAAAATGATGTTAAGATCTTATATATAGGTAGTGGATGGGAACAAATGTTCGTTTGTCTCTACTGCTATTAATTTGCAATTTCATAATAAAAGAAGAAATGAGTAAAAGTAAAAAAACCTTATATTCCCTTTCAAAGGAAAAAATAGGTACTAAAACTATTTCATGTTTTCTAAAGATGAAGATTAAAGACAAAAAAAGGAGTTAGCCTTGTACACATATGATACTGGTAAGCCCTGATTTTAATGGGAAATAGTGAGCCATCCAGCTGTAACAGGCAATTTTGGCTGATGAGGTTTCCCTTCCAAGCTCACACCCCGGCCTGCCACTGCTCGGAAGGTACACAGCTACCCATCACTCTATCCTGGCCAAGATGAGCATGTTAATAGTTCAGCTTCTGGTAAAGTGAAAGTTTGTACAGACAAGACCATTTCTAAAGCTGAGCTGCCAGAGCTTTAAGCAACACAACAGATAAACATGGTTTCAATCCCATCCCATTATGTGATTTGCAATTTCCAAAAGTCCAAACTTCACAATTCCATTACTCAAGGTCATGCCAAAGTGAAGAAGACCTTCAGGATACCCCCCAAAATATTGTCCAAAGCCAAAGATACTGAAATGCAGGATAGCTAGGCCACTCTTGAGAACCTGTGTCAAATAAAACATGTCACTAAGTTTCAGGTATATGGAATAAATTCCAAGCATTGTGGCTCACTAAAGCGTCATACGAATGTGTATTAAACCTTATCGTACATGTGATGTTAACGGATTTAGCCCCCTGGGCATGTTTGGGTTCATGTACAGACAGTGTGGCCAGTTCTTCTTCCCAGGTTCTACAAGAATTGTTAGACAGAAGGGCTAAGCTAACGGGAGGATATCTACATTGGGATAGGACTCTGGGCGCAGTGACAGTTCTCAAGGGAGGAAGGGCAGTAGTTCTTAAGCACAGTTGGCTGAGTGCACCTGCTCAGAGGCAGAGGCAGACATCTCTCTCCATGCTCCTGCATGACTGGACTGCATCTACACTTGTCTTCACTGGAGATGAGAAGCAGTCTAAGGAAAAGCCAAATCAAAGGAAAAGGAGGGAAGGGGAATTCTTTAAAGGTGTCTGTCCATCTCTTTTCTGCAGAGAAATGTGATATGCAGGGCAGGCTGTGGTAACAGGGGTGAGTGAAAAGAAACGTGAGCAGACGAGAGGCTGGGAGACAGTGGCCTATTCTGTACAAGGTGTGCAGCTGCCTCCCCCTTGGACTACTGCAACGTCTGCTCATCTTGTGTTAAATTGGGTGTCAGAGTTGAGAGGTGCTTTTCAGGTTCCCTGGGATCCTACCGTGACTGACATCAACGCTGTCCATCTGTACGGAGCTCAGACACAATCAAGCCACAGTGTTAGATATTCAGCTCACAGCCATAGCACCAATGTGGCAAAGTTGATGTTTCTTGTGTTTACACAAATGTAAAAGTTGATGAAGGCCATCAGTGATGTCCCTTCTTCAGATGTAGTTGTGAGTACAAGTAAACCTAAGAACCCGCTGTCTGAGTCCCATACAGAAGTCCACGTGGGCAGGGTGGACGGACGGCATGCTGGCAGGCCAGCCTATGCTCTGCTCCCGTCTCCACGCCCTCCCAGGTGAGGGACATTATGTAGGGTCCACTGCACCTCAAAGTTCTCATGTACAAAGCCAGGAAAATAGCTTTTGTCCCGCCTAACACGAAGGAGAGTGAGGACTAACATTTGGGAAAATGTTTTTAAAGCTAGAAGATAATATGCAAATGTAAGATATCATTTGTAACAATGGCAAAAAGAAAAATCAGGAGAGAAAACTTACATTTTTCACAAGGCACACTCCCTTTCTACAGTCTTTGCCTAACACCGACATGTTCATCAATAGGCAATCAACTCTCCGCAGAGGGACATTTGTTGTCTTACTAACAAATACGAATCACGAGAACATCTCTTAAATGATAGGAAGTTTCTGAATAATAAGTACGGGTGATTTTTTTGATGATTATTTTAAAGACATGAATTAAGTATCTCTTTGGAGATTTCCTGGACACTGTCATTTGCCCAATTCCAACCTGCAGCTTTTGGACTTTGGCCAGTCTCTTCAAAAACGTACTCACGCTTTATAGTGACACTGTTTCCACCCCCCCCCACTTTCTCTCTAAATGTGACCCCAAGCAAAACAGCATAAAACATCTCGTCAGAGTTTTCATGGGGCATTTCATTCATTCATTCATAAACATCTATCTTTAACACTCACTAAGCACAGGGCACCACGCACATAACACAGAGACAAGCTAAACCAGTGTTGGAGTCTGAGATTGCGCGTACTCAGGCTAGGTGCACTGTCATGGCTAGTGCACTTTGGGGCTGTATTGCAATTCTTTTTAAACACAGAGACCCTTCTGGTTGGGTAACGAATGAAATTTCAGTTTATCTGTGTCTTCTTTTGCATAAAGAGGAGTCTGCATAGAGGGAACTCAGTTTTATGATTTTCTATATTTTATCTTCCATTTCAGAATTACTTTCAGATAGGAGGGAATTATCTCATTTGCTTACAAATAGTTATCTGAAATCTACTTCATCGGAGGCATCTTTAGAGGATGCTGAGTTTTAGAAGACAGAATCCATCTCCCTGCAAAAATTCACAGCTAAGAGAGGAAGACAAACCATAAAAATCACACACAACAAGACAATACCAGACGGTACATCATAAAGGCCCCGTGATGACAGACATGTCCTCAGGTGTCCCTAGAGACAGGGCCATTGGCAGCTGGTGGATATATGGCAAAGGAAGAACTTTACTAAATCACAATGAATCTGAAAGAGAAACCATCCACCTATCAATTCAATTTTCTGTTTCAGTATAGAAACAATAATGTTTGGGGAAACACATCTCTCACTGCCATGGAGTGTATAGTTGGCTGATATTCTGTTCCCAAGTTTACATAAGTAAAAATAGTGCACTGGGCTGGGCGCGGGGGCTCACACCTGTAATCCTAGCACTCTGGGAGGCCCAGGCAGGTAGACTGCCTGAGCTCACAGGTTCAAACCAGCCTGAGCCAGAGTGAGATCCCATCGCTAAAAATAGCCAGGCATTGGTGGCAGGCACCTGTAGTCCCAAATACTAGGAAGGCTGAGACAAGAAAATCGCTTGAACCCAAGAGTTTGAGGTTGCTGTGAGCTATGATGTCACAGTTCTCTACCAAGGGTGACAAAGTGAGACTCTGTCTTAAAAAAAAAGAAATAGTGCTACTGGACATTTCTC
Source organism: Galagoides demidoff (assembly GCA_963574575.1). Taxonomy (NCBI): domain Eukaryota; kingdom Metazoa; phylum Chordata; class Mammalia; order Primates; family Galagidae; genus Galagoides; species Galagoides demidoff. The sequence continues at coordinate 17,667 of CAUYQV010061992.1, forward strand.
CCTGTCTGTATCCCTTCATTTAAAACACTGTGTAGGCTCGGCGCCTGTGGCTCAATCAGCTAGGGCACCAGCCACATACACCTAAGGTGGCGGGTTTGAATCCCCAGCCCGGGCCTGCCAAACAACAATGATGGCTGCAACCAAAAAATGGCCGGGCATTGTGGTGGGCGCCTGTGGGCCCAGCTACTTGGGAGGCTGAGGCGGGAGATTCGCTTGAGCCCAGGAGTTGGAGGTTGCTGTGACCTGTGATGCCATGGCACTCTACCCAGGGGGATAGCTTGAGGCTCCATCTCAACAACAACAACAAAAAACTGTGTAAATGCTGCACCTATTGAAATCACAATAGGAAATAAAGAATTTTTAAAAATTAAGAAAGGAATCCTAAAATGCTACTGCATAATTCTATCCTCTGTAAAAAAAGGGAAAGACCATTCCATGTCCTATGATTGGATATTATTAGACAGTCTAACAGTGGCCCAGGAACAAGAGGGAGAATGCAAGGGATTGTATCACTCTATCCACATTTATCAAAAAAAAAAAATGAGAAGAACAGGACGCCTTATGAATAAATCTTTATTACTTTTGAAATTATTGCTCCCAGCTGTAGTTCTATTTATTTTCAAATGCAGTAGAACCTCTGTAAGTTGACTGCCCAGGGGATTGGTCAACATATGAAGGTGGTAAACATAGGGAACTAACTGATCATTCTGACATGTACATGTGGTGTGTGTTGGGTCTGTGAAAATTAGGTCAATCTGAGGAGGTGTCGCTGTAGCAAGATGGTCAACTATGGAAGTTCTACTGTATAAGTCAAAAAAGACAAGTGTACAGTGTTCTAATCTGGAAATGCCTGAACTGCAAAGTTTATAAAGTTCTCATCTTCATTATATCTATCTGATTACTCTTATTTATAGAGGCATGCTCATCTCTCCAGCTAATCTGTATGAAATAGCAGGTACTCATGTTGAATAAAACTTCATGTTCCAGACTTCATACAGCTTATCTGTGTACTGATTCGTCAGTTGTGTGTATTTGAAATATAAGAGATTATCCATGTAAAGGTTGATATTTTTGTGAATATCTAGAATATATGTATGTATACATTGCAATGTAAAATGTCACAGAAAAAAAGCCCACAGTCTAATGCCAAGAAAAACTTTGATTAAACGTGCATGAAGCATGTATTTCTGAGCAATCAGCATACCCAAGGTGCTGTGCTGGACACCGTGGGGAAAAGAGATTTGTGAGACGTCTAATAGTCTAGCTTGTAGCACAACGAAGCCCAAAGAGCAGCCACAGCTGTCGTATCCCTGAAGAATGTGAGCTGTCACTCGGGCAGCACGCCGGAGAGCTAGGCTCCTGGACACAGACTCCCGGGCTGCAGTCAGTCTCCACGCCCAGGTTCAGATGCAGGCTGCTTCCCCTCTGCTGCTGAGGAATGAAGAGCTAAAGAAAGACCATGGGCAAGCCTGAGGCCGTAATGCACTCCATCCTCAACCACGGAGGTGTCAGCTGTCAAACTCAGGGAAAAACAGTAGCTAAAGGCAACATAAAGCTGGAAAACTGGTAGATGTTTTGTGAGCAGGAGTACCACGCACTGTCCACAATAAAAGAATGAAGTGATGCAGCCGCTTTAAAACTGATCCACAGAAGAAAACTCAGAAACATTCTCCCTATGCTGCAGATGTAAAAGACCTCCTGCGGAAAGATCCAGATTTTAATTCAAGAAACTTCTCTTTAAGCCCCAGCTCAGCCTCTCGTGCTAGTTTGTGATTTGGAGGCAAACCTTTAAACTCTCTGAGCCTTATTTTCTCTCTACTCAGAGAGGACAATATCTCACAGTGTTAGAACAAAGATTAAAGGAGTAAATGATTTTTTTGATTGTTGTTTCATTTTTTGCTAATAATAAGCCTGGTTATGAATATCCACTAGGGAGTGTATCTGGGATGGGGGTATGTGTCAGGGGTGTGTGAGTGTGTGTGTGTGTGTGTGTGTGTATTACATAATTGTCCCTGCTCAACATTCCACAAGATATACATTATACCTACCCAGTCCGAGGTCTGTGCATCAACCAACTCATCACAAGTTATATGAGTTTATCTTGACAATTAGCCTCAGAGCCACCCTTTCCTTCCGGGTCCCATTCACTGACTCCACTCTAATCCGGGTTCTCTTGAACTGGCTCAGGTCTGAAATACCATAATCCCGTCCAGACCTTCCTTCCAACCTTCATTCCTGGCTTACCAGTAGACCCACCTTCCTCTCAGATGGCTGCCTCTCCCTGTGCAGTGGAAAGAGTGAAGTGGAAAAAGAAGCGAAGTCTGACCTGAGGCGTCCAGGTCTAGTCTCAGTTCTGCCTCAAACTCCACCTCACTTCACCTCTCTGGCCTTTGGTTTCCCTATCCATAGCTTAGAGATTGGTTCTAAACGGTTTCTAGGTCCCTTCCAATATTGTCAGTTTTAAATGTCATACTGAGATGACCCATCGACATTGTCACTGCAAAAATATAGAGTCAAGATAACTTTCTCAAATAGTGATCAGAATAGGGACCAATGGCAACAAATTGCTTTATCAACAGATTGCTTTCCCCTCCTCCACAGAAGCTGCCCAGGTTAAGGATACACTCAAACCCACCCTCCCGCCCACAGCAGTGTAATTACAGAGGGCAGCTGGTCACTACCTCCTCTATTCACTTCTACGATGCTCAGTCAAATGCTGTTAGGAGCTGGTGCTTTGCCCCATTCCCACACTCACGGGTGAGCCCCAGTGCTTCAGGAGTACGGGGACACAAAGAGAACACACAATTTCATTCCCCAAAGTGCGGTTCACAACTATTATTTGCCAAACAAAGTGGAATCGTCAGATTTGGGGCCTTTCTTTTCAACATGAAAATATAAGGATATAAATTCTTGTGCATGTGTAGTTTCCCTTATCTATGATGTCAGTGTAATACAAGAGATACATTAGGTTGTATCTTTTCTATATGATGTTGAAATTCCATCTGAAACCCGATCTCCTGATGGGCAGATCCCTTACACACGTTCCCCTTCTCGTCTCTCCCTGAGGACTTTTCTGTCAGGCATTATAGAACATGGAATGATTGGAAAGGGGGACCTTATGAGGATTTAAAAATACGACAGTAAAATAAAGCCAAACAACGAAACACTTGATCAGTACATACAGCCATTATTTGGCTTGAAGAAAAAGATGTACAAGAGGCACTTGGTGACAGACACTCATGTCACATGGGTTCTCCCTGGTCTTTCCCGCCCTCAGTAACCAAACACCATCAATTACAAAATCCTAGGGCTTTAGATTACTGAATGTTTTCTATCAGTCCTTTATTTGTGTTTTCACCCCCTCCCCCCGGACAATGTCACAATCTTTAACTTTTTTCCTGCTTCAGACTTCATCTTCTTCAAATCCGTTCTTCCCACTACAGCCTGAGCAATCCTTCCATAAAGGGCTCATCTGGCCACAGCACCCTCTTCATGGGCATTCTTCCAAAAGTTTCCACTGCCACATAGTAGTGACCTCCACAGATGTGCTGTTTCTTGACCCCATTTGCTTGCACAAAGATTTATTCTCCCAGGATACGTTACCTCTCTGCTCCTCACCTGACTCACTCCAGCTGATCCTTAAAGAATTAGCAAAGGCTTCACCTTTTTTCAGAAACCTTCCCTGGGTCCACTCAGACAGACCGGGGCTTCTGAGATTCCCTATATACTTCTACTATGGTCTTTCCACGCTGTTTTACACTTGTGATGTGTTTGTGTCCTCCCACTAGATTATGAATTTGGGGAGATATCTTATCTGGCACAGGACCTGGTATGTGAATCAATTAACAAATAGTTATTGAGCACATACAATGTGTCCAGCACCATTCTAAGGGCAGGGATATAGTAGTGCACAGAAGAGGTGGAAATCTCTGCCCTTGAGACACTTACGTGGGCAATAGCTAATAAGTACATTATATATTATGCCAGGAGATGGCAAACTCTATGAGAAAAATGGAGCAGAGATGGTGCTGATGAGGAGGGGGGCATTTAAATATAATAGCACGTGTTTCATAATTGCCATTTAGCCAGGATTTGAAGCCAGTAAGAGCCATGAGGATGCTGGAGGGGAAGAAAATTCCAGACAGAAAGAACAACCTGTGCCAAGGCCTGGAGGACAGGCACGTGTGGCAAAAATAGAGGAGGCAGTGGACCAGAAAAGACTGAAAAGTGAGAGGAAGGGGGAAATGCGGGCCAAGATAGAGTGGGTCCTCGATGGCGCAGGCCTTTCCACGGCTGTGAGTTCCTGGGCGTTTACGCTGACAGAAGTGGAGACCTACTGGAGAGTTTTACCAACAAGCAGTGGAGAGGTAAGAAACAGTCCACTGAAAGGTTTCCTTCGTGGAAAGCCCAAGGCACTCTTGCATCCAGGTGGTTCCCTTATCTTCGCAGTAATGAGGTATTTGTCAACACATAAGGCGTGTGGGTAGCTGAGGCTCTGAAGAGGCAGGTTTGATAGCTGCCAAGCCTCCGTTTGATACCTGGATATAACTACCGGTGATGCTGTGAACGTCAGGTAGTTATGTGAGTTTCCTAAACCTCAGTTTGCCTATCTGTGAAACAGGATAATAAGCCTTACCACGTAGGAAGAAATAAATTCACTTACATGAAGAATATGGCATAAAGTAAAGGCTCAAACAATACTAATTTCTGATGTCTTTTCATCCTCAAGTGATCCTCCAAATTATCAATATAAGTCTGACACACACGGCACACACCTCAAATGGGTAAAACATGTGGTGTAACTTCAGCTTTCACCCTCCCAACTGAAACAACTAAAAATACTCAAACAAAATATAGGCAACGAAAGTTCTCAAGACACTGAACATCAGGCACATAGGTCAGGGATCCCTGAGAGATGGAGAGCAAACCTGGTGAGCCCTGGGGTTGCTCTGGCCACTGCAGAGAGGAGGAACCCAGGTGGAGCTCAGCTGAGGGGGCAGAGCCTGGCACGGCAAAGGGCCCACCCTTCCTTTGCATCTGTGTGGATGCTGTGTCTGGTGTAGCTCAAAGTCTGGCAAGGATACAACCAAATCCACAGAAAATTACAGGTGTATAGATTCTCTACAATACGGGCAAGCAACAATCTTTTGGGACTCTATAAGAGAGATTCCCAACCCTTGGGTGTGCAGATCACAGAAAGTTTCATTCTCAACAGAGAAAATCATAAGTCAGCTTCTGAAATCGAAACAGGAGTTAGACAAAATAAAATAGGGCATTCCAGGAGAAAGGGACAAGGTATAGAAGGAGTCCAGGTTTGGGAATCGGCATGAACAACACGTAAAATGCTAGGAGTGCAGAATGGGGGGGAAGGGAGAGGGTCGGCAGGTTCCAGACCGTGACAGGTCCTATACGACTGGCCAGTACTATATATAGTGGGGAATCACCTGGGGTTTAAGCAGAGACGTTATTTAACATTTGTATTTTATATAAATCATTTCAGCTAATGTGTCAGAATAGCAAGAGCAACGGGCAAAGAAGGATAGAACAAGAACAGGAGTAAGGGGCAAAGAAGGAAGAAGGCAAGAGCTACAGTGTTAGTCTATCTAAAGTAGGTGAAGTAGGAAGAAGACCTTCCACCTGGGGATTAAGAAGAGAGGACAAAACAGATTAAGTTAAGGAGAGTGGAGAAGCTTTGACACATACAGTCAAGACTGAAAAGGAAAGTTGTTAGTGAAAGTTAGAATAACTGTCAGACAGGAGGAAGGGCTGAGCTGAGAATAAGGAAGAATTTGGAAGAGTTTTCTGGCATACTTTCTAGTTACACCCAAATAATCTACAATTACTCTTCCCTAGTAATACATAGGGTTTTAGTGGTGCTCATGGGCACCCAAACCTAATTCTGCATTTCACAGTCTCTCTTTCCATAGGCTTACGCACACGACTGCACCGGGGAGGGAATGCAAGGGAGGTGTGAGGGCACGTCCTGCCTACCCTCACCCCGTCCAGCAGCAGGGGCTGGGGGGTGTCCCACAGAGAGAAGTCCTGGGAGGGGGATAGCAAAAGCAACCTGAAGCCAAGGAGCGCGGGCATCAACTTAAATCCACCGGCAGGTTAGTGGCTGAAAAGGTGAGCCGTGAGAGGAAGGCCACACAAGGAGCAGGTAAGACCATTCCGAGAAGACAGGTGGTGACCAAAGTCTAGACACCTTTGCTGAGGCCTCACTCTACACTAGAGCCACTTCACAGAAATCAAGAGACTGTAACGGACACACAATCCTTCGTAGCAATATACATGAATTTGATCAACACACAGTTAAGCCAAAGAAACCACAAACAAACAAAAAATTACAGGCCTTATACAAAATTCTATTTCTATAAAGTCAAAAAGAGGTGACATTGATTTACGATGTTAAAAGTCAGGAAAGAGGATTATGACTAGGAAAAGAACTTGAGGGAGGATTCCGGGAACATCACATCTGCTGTCTTCTCCGGGTGCTGATTACTGGGGCTGAGGTGTCCAGTTTTATGAAAATTCATAAAACTGCACATTTGTGGTATGTGTTCTTTTCCGTGGGATTATGACACTTCAAAAGTAAGTTACAATTCTGCTAAACAAAAAACATACATGATTTTTACCCCCAAAGCAACAATTATACTTTTTTTTTAAACAAAGAAAAGGGAGGAATACTCACTGTTGACAAGGGTGAGGCAACAACTCTATGCCCTGCCGGCTTTGACTTTAAAATGACACACACTGGGTGGAAATCTATGTAGCATAAAGTTCAAGAGCTTTAAGATATACGTGGCCTTTGACATAAAATTGCATTTCTAGAAGTTCACTCTAAGAAAATCGGGAATATGAGCTGATCTATGCACGAATATATTCAATGAATTATTTATAAGGGGAAATTTTGAAACAAATATCTCTAATTGAGGAAGTGATTACATAAATTATTATGCCTTGCAATACGATATTTTGCACCAATTCTATGGTGATATATTCATGATGTCATGTGAAGTTTTTAAAATAGAGGATGGATGAGGGCCTGTGCCACATTGTTCCAAATAGACAGAAGTCTGCCAAAGTGTGGTTAGCCTATGGGTAGAGTGATTTTGGTTTTAGTTCGATACATTGTGTATTTTCTAGATTTACTAAAAAGAGCACGCGATATTTTGTTGATCACAAATTTTTTTTTTAAATCATGCTGGTGTTGCATTTTTATTTGCTTTTCTCATGGAGTTTCATATTTACTTTCTAGAACACAAGTAACAGCTCTGTACTGCTCCATAAAAATTTTTATGAACCATCTGACTCCATGCTGCCTGGGACAACGTTGTTTCTTATTCATCAAAACCTTTCCCCATAGTCTCCTACAGGGAAGAGCATATAAGCTCAAAAAAATAGCAAGCACTCATCTGTTATCTTGTATTTATATAACTGTGCTATTCAATTAAACAAACATTACGCAGTGTTAAACCTATTGCTGTGTGTATGCAAAAGTGGAAATAAAGTACTTCTAGATGCACCGTTTCTGTTTATCCAAATAACCCACTGTGTCTTCTTCTGGCTTGGGAGGGCAGAAGGTCATGGGTGGTGGGAGTAGGGTAAAGCCCAGGGTGGGGGGGGGTAGTGGGGGAAGGTGGGGAAAGGGTCTGGAAGAGCAGAAGCAGAAGCTGAGTGCAACCCCACCTCCAGTGTTCCATCTAAACACTGCTACTTTGATCTTCCTCCAATTCTCTTCCCCTTCCCCCATGACTCAAGGATGAAGGAGATAAAATCCAACACAGCCGAGGGCGAATCAACACCTGGGGGTAATAATTTAACTGGCCCACTGGGGAACCAGAGCCCTGTTTGAAGTAGTCTGTAGGGGAGCCCCCAAGAGGAGAGGAAAGCTGGGTCAACAGGAGGGACGGCTCCTACAGGACAGAGCGGGGCGCCTTCAAGGTGAAGGGGGAAAAACACATGATTGATAGAAAGAATTAAGATCTTAGCTCAATGCAAAAACTTGGGAGCATTTTTCCTAAGAGGAACTCCTTCACAGTCAAATCATGACCTTTGCTTTTGAAAAAAAAAGTTGCTAATTTTCATGTTAGCTGGTGATTTTTTTTTTTAAACAATGTGTGGCCTGAATAGTAATTATCCAATGTCCTTATTTAAGCTGTGTTCAGAGTGACTTAATACTTTCTCAAAATACTTTTTTTCCCTCTCCTTGCACTGTTCACTCTAAAGTTTATATCAAATTTGGAAGAAAAGCAGCATGTACAATTTATATTTAGGAAATACCAATAACATGTCCCCATTTTTAAAATATTCATTTTATGTAACTATTTCACTCACAGGGCACTCAATAGGAAGCTTTCAAAAATGCCAATTTTTTGTACGCTTTGGCAAGTTCTATTTAACGGTATGCTATCATCTCATTAAATTAAAGACAAAAGAGGATTAATCAACAGATACTGGTGCATTCAGGGGCACTAAGGTCATGGTCTGTCTGTATATCTATGCATCATCTTTCCTTAAACTAGTTTTGCAAAGATTAGCAAATTTGCTCCACTTAATAGAAATGTATAGGTTGTATCTGAAGTGTTTCAAAAGCTTAATAGCCCCCTATTTTTTAATATCCATTTAAATGACCCAAAGAAAGGAACAGAAATTTTATATAATATCCCTACACACATACAGAGAGTGCCAAAAAAAAGTATATACATTTTAAGAAAGGAAAAAACTTTTGAAATTGTAATACTCAGTTATGTTCCACTTCTGTGATTATAAGAGATACAGGATATAATATACGAGGTAATAAATGTTATCTGTATATATTGAGTATTAGAATTTTAAAACAGTTTTTTCCTCTCTTAAAATGTGCATACTTTTTTTGGTACTCTGTGGGGGGTGAGAAAGAGAGAAAGGGGGCATATATTTTATAAATTTGAGGTACACAACATAATGGTTTTGATATATGTACACACGGTAAAATGATTACTATAGTCAAGTCAATTGGCATGTCCCTCATTTCACATTGTTACCTCTCCTTTTTGTGGTAAGAGCACCTAACATCTAGGCTCTTATTAAGTGTCCAGTATTAATACAGTATTATTAGCTATTATACTCATGCTGTGCTTCAGATCTCTGAACTAACTCACTCAGCCTACACAACTCTGCACCATTGGACCTACATGTCCTCATCCCTCCCCTCTGTTTCTGGTGACTACTGATCTATTCTCCATATATTTGATTTCTTTTTTAAAGATTCAATATATAAGATAAATCATGCAAGATTTTTCTTTCTGTGTCTGGCTTATTTCACTTAGCATGATGTCCTGCGGGTTACCTGGAGTTTTCCCAAAGAGCATGCTCCTCATTTTTTAAGGTGAATAATACCCCATTGCGCGTAAGCTTTTCAATTTCTTTCTCTGTTTATCCCTCCATGGACACTTGGTCGTTTCCATATCTTGGCTATTGTAAATAATGCTGCAATCAACATGGGAGTGCAGCTATCTCTATGAGGTGGCTGATTTTATTTCCTTTGGGTAGGGTATAGATTTTTTAATGCTCAGATTTCGGATGGGAGCAGTACATGTTTCTAAATGATCTTGCCAATCCGGCTTCAAGTGCCTTCTTTGTCGGTCAGGACCTAAGCTCTTCCCATCAACAAGGCAGCTGTGGAGTGAGGACCCACAAAGTGCTGACTCGCCACCTTCATTTTACCTGGAATAAAAGCCAGACTAGAACAAGGGTTTTGCAAGAGAGTCTAGTGAGTGGAGGTGAACTCTTGTTCACTATTTAGAAAGGGATTAAAGTTATTCTCTACTCAAAATGACCACACACCTCCTTGAGCTCTATCAAAAACAGCAATAAACGACACAACAGCAAAGCTAAATTTATTCCTTAATCACATACAAATGAGAACACTCTCCTGTCCCATGAATTCTTTGAATTATCATCACATGATGACTAACGCTCTCTAAGTGCTTAGCGGGTCCGAAAAGCCTTGGTGTTGTATACTTCTTTAAACCTTATGGAAATACATGAGGCAGGTACTATTAGTAAGTATCCCTCCATTATTCCACTTTTGGATAAGGAAACTGAGGCACAAAGAGATTAAGCAATTGGCCTATGACCTCACAGCTAGCAAGTGGTAAACCCAGATTTTAAATCAAGCAATCTAGCTCCAGAATCTGCATCCTTTACCACTATACTGGATTGCCTCTGTAAAAACAACTTTCTCAATTTTTTTTTGAAAAGTGAAACCTTGCTGAGATTCATTCAATCTTATGCAGAGATCCTGAAAACCAGACAAAAGTTTCTTTCTTTTTTTTTTTTTTTTTAAACCGTCATACAAATCAAGAGGCTACGACTATGCAGACAGTCCATCTGCAATGTAACCACATAAAAGAATTCTGGGCAAATCCAAGCCCATTAACGAAAGTGTGTGTGGAATCTGCCAAGAAGCCAGATGTCTCCCTACAAGGAGGACTATCTTCCTGGCTTGTCACTGAGACCTCCAGCAGGGCATTCCCCAACAAAAAATGGAGGAAGGATGGTCCGTTCATCCAGCAAACAGTCCACAAGTAAAGTGAGCAATGTGTTCAGTGATAACCCTGACACTTTTAGTAATATATATGCGCTTTCACAAAATCCAAACAGCAGCACCATCAATAAAAGAAATTCTATAAAGGCATGCATTAGACATCTGGGAAAGTCTGCATAATTAAAAAGTGAAAGCTTGTCCTAATCCCTTCTTCATGTTCAGCTCTTAATATAGGTCAGGGTTACTTTTTCTTCCCCCTTACTTCAAATCCTCCAAAGAATGCAAGAGAAAATCAGGCGAGCAAAACAGGCAGCTTTTGATTCCTGGCACTCTACCATTTGGAAAACAGACTTGAATTGCAGGATAGATAGTGGTCTAGGAATTTAAGAAATATGAGTTTGGTTTCAATAAGAAATACCTTTATAAGGAAGCTGAAAAAATAGGAAACAGCAGAAGAATTTTTCTTTCCTCCCCCCAAAAAATCAGTAACAAACATCAGAACCCTAAGTTGAATTCGAGTCCCTGCTTTGATTTACAAATTCTTACTAGGCTCAACCTAATTGAATTTAAGAGTCTAAAATCCTGACATCACTGGAGATGAGAAAATTTATTATTGTATTTTCTGTGGCACCGGGGGGGTGGGGGGTTCTTTGGATTCTTCAAGAGTCAGGGGAGTTGGCACCCTGTGAGCTGCTGATGCTAAACTTGGTGTAAGGTGAACCCACTGGAAGAAAGGAAGGAAGCTTCCCGGAGCAAGGAAAGAGGGACAGAAGCAAAGTCGTCACCAGGTAGACAGCTGGGGCTCAAAGCCATCATGATGTAGACAGCTGAGTCTCTCTCCTTCTCCCCCTTCCCTCCCATTCAACATCTAGTCCAATCTTATTTCAATTTTATTAAAACGCTCACAAATTCTCCCAAAGCCTAACTAGAATAATCTACGTAAATCTCTTCTGATGAATACCTCTCCCCCAGTTAATAAAAAGGCCTGGACTGCTTTATTTAACAGTGCATGTCGATATAACTATGACATAACATGTGCTGGACAGAAGTGAACTAGCATGTCAACAATCAACTGAAAAAGCACAACGTAGGGTTTTAATTAATTCTTTTTCTCATTAAAAAAAGTGATCATAAAATTTATTTTCTGAGTTCAAAGACATTCACAGTATATTATGTATTATACTGAGATATTATCACACCCAAAGCTGTACATAAAATCTGCTAAGAGAAACAGACACTAAGGCTGAATGCTAAAAGTTAAATGTGTACCTGAACTTCACCTTCTAGAAAAGCCAGACCTACAGATACATTATTACTCCATTCATCTTTTCTCTATAATTAAAAATAACCTTAATTTTAAATTAGTCTGTATTTCTTCCTAACTTATTCTACTCAGAAATGTATGAATATTGAAACAATGAGATTAATTGTACACATTGTATTTTAATTTTGATAGAAAAACTTCTAGAATTAAAAAAATCATAATTGTGTACCTGGAAATCATATATTTTGTTAAATATTTTAAAAAAACAAACAGGTTTTGGGTGAGCACAGTAGGTGGCCCGTGCCTATGAACACAGAGCTTTGGGAGGGTGAGTTGAGGCTGGAGTGGGAGGATTTCCTGAGGCCAAGAGTTCCAGACCAGCCTGGGTGACAAAGCAAGACTGGCTTTCTGCAAAAAGTAAAAAAATTAGTCAGGTGTGGTGGCTCTTGCCCATAGTTCCAGCTACTGGGGAAGCTCAGGTGAGAGGATTGCTTCAGCCAGGAGTCTGTGGTTACTCTGAGCTCCAGCATGGGTGACAGAGTGAGAACCTGTCCTTAAAAAACAAACAGAAAACTGAGTTTTACACAACCTGTGAACTGCTTTTAATCTGAAAAACATATTGGCTATGCCATCTGTTATGTATTGGCATGTAGCTGAAGAGCCTTTTAACAAAAGATTTTGAAGATCAAGGCATTAAATGTCATGATAAATCTTAAAAAAAAAATGAAGAAAATTAAAAGAAATTAATGAAGAGAAATCACAAAATATATGCTCATTCAAAGGCTTCTTAAGGCTGACATAGCTTTCTTTCCAGCCTTACCTGCACTCCCGCCTTCGCAGATCTTGGACTGCCAGTGACCCCGCAGGTGTGCCCACACTACATTACAGATGATGCTGTATTTGCATTGCAGGCCCCTCCAGGTGCAGCTGGATACACTCTCCCCCCAGAAACCCTGACTTTAGTCTCTCTTTCTTTGGCCACTTAGTAGTCATACCCTTATAACAGTCCACTTTGGGTCAGTAGCCCAGTGTGTGTCTTATGTCTCCTATTATCTTGTAAACCTTTTGGGGGTGAGAACTAACAGATTTTGAATTCCTTGCAATACCTGAGACAGAATGTGGACCATGCTGGGTGCTAACAAACTGCCTATTACATTAATGAATAAAAACATGAAAGAAGTTAGACGGCCTATGCTATTCTAAGTATGTAACACCTTCCATAGACAGCAATAGTAGCCCCCTAACTAATTTCCTTTCCATCTTCTCTACCTGGGCTGTTCAATACAGTAATCCACTCACATGTGGCTATGTAAATGAAGATTAATTAAAATTAAAAATTCTACTCCTCAGTTGCACTAGCCAATTGCAATCAATAGCCGTAAGTGGCCAGTGCCTACTATATGGGACAGCACAGATTGGGGAACATTTCCATCATAGAAAGTATATGGGATGGCACAGCTCTACACAAAAATCAAAGTTATCTTATTAAAAGGAAAGTTGAATGATTTAATCCTCACCTTGTAACCCTTCAATGGCTTTCTAGCTCATTGAGAGAAAAAGGTAAAATTCTAGCAATGACTTTGGATAGACTGTCTTTCCCCCACTCCCACCATACCATCTATGAGATACTCTCATTCTCAATGCTTTCCAGCTGGCCCCGGGTTCCTAAAATACAACAATCACTCTCTCCCCTCAGGACTTTTGCCCATGCTGCTCTCTCTTCCTGGGACTCTTCTAGACAACTGCACAGTCCAGCCTTTTTCTTCCACTGAACGCCCTCACTAAAGCCTCCCCCGGCCTTGTACTGCAAAATTATCACCTCCTTGCCTCCACACAGTCACCGTCTTCTTTTTCTGCTTAGTTTTTCTCCATTGTTTTTACCACATTGAATATATTCTATGTATTAATACATATTATTGTTTTGCTTTCTAGCCTAGAATTACAAACTTCAAAGGGGAAACTATTGTCTGCTTTTTTTCCTGCTCTAGCACCAACTAGAATAGTAGTTGGGGCTATAGCCCTAGCCGTATAGTTCCAGTAGCTTGGAACCTAATGGACATTCATTAAATATCTGTTGAATTAATTTGATAAATTAATGAGTCAAAAGTATTTGCATTTCATACATAGGTAGTAGAATAAAAAATAATGAGAATAATTTTTTTATTAGACCTGTGGAAATCTACCACAACATATGGCAATGCAGGAATAAATAAGTTAGTAAATGGCTTGACTGTTTCCAAACAGCGGTGTTTTCTGCTACCGACATAAGCATTTTATCTAGACAACCTGTGGGTCGCAACCCTTTTGTAACAATGAAAATACATACTGCATATCAGATATTTACAATTCATAATAGTAGCAAAATTACCATTATGAAGTAGCAATGAAAATAATTTTATGTTTGGGGGGTCACCACAACATGAGGAACTGTATTAAAGGGTCACGGCTTTAGGAGGCATTAGGAAGGTTGAGAACCACTGATCTAGGACATTTAAATATAAGAAGTATATGCCATTCTGTTTCGAGGGGGAGGGAATCATGTTGCTAAAATGATATTGATCCATTCTTTCATTCACATATTTAGTAGATATTTTACGACACCACTGCTATGTGCCAAGAGATACCTAAGATCTTTGGGACACAGATTAGGAAGTACTGTCTCTACAAACTTATGGTCCAGTGAGGGTGGCAAGAAGTCAGACAACGTTCCAGCACAGTGTATCCAGGCTGTGGCAGTGGTGAGCACAGGGCTGAGGGAATGGAGAGAAAAGGCACCTTGGAATCATAACCCTGGGAAATGATTCTCAGGGAGGTGGGCTCCTAGGTGAGAGAGCAAAGATGAAGAGTTAGGTACATGAGAAACCAAGGGACCGCGTTTAAGCAGAAAGGACAGCATCTTGGAAGGAGTACGAATGAGTGAGTAGAGTACTGCCAGAGTAGAGTTTTAAAATAGAATGAAATAGTAGATATTGAATCAAGGGAACAAGGAATTAAGGTTTCCCATTTCTCTCTTCTCACATGAAGAGCCAAGGGGCCTAGGAACTGGATATAAGTCATCGATGTTGGGGCAGAGGATGGCAGAAGGCTACACGTGAACAAGAAGGACATTCCAAAACTAAACAGAAGTGCTTCCCATTACGTACACACTTGTGTTAGCTGATAACCAGATGCACAGGAAATTATTAGTCGCTAATGTTTTATGTTACAGAAAGCTTTACTATTCGAACCAACAACTGGAGTTGTTCTCTCTGACTAGAAGGCTGGGGAGCTGTAGCTCCAGATGACCTTTATTTTATTTAGCATGACTATGCATATTCTCTACAACGTAGTATATGTGCAATGGTAAAAAAATTCAGCTCTGAAAGTTGTAAGAAAAATACTGAACTAGGAAATAACTACTTGTCAAACCGGTTGTGAGTGTGTTTTGTCTCTTCTAAAAAAGCACAGTGATGGGACAACTGGGCTTGCCAGCAAATACTGGCTGAAAGGATGTGAATGAATGAATGGAACGAGGTCATTCATTGCTTTAGTAACGGGATCTTATCTGCTCTCCCCTCATCACTGACGAACATCTTCATTAAAAAAGAAACAACAAGCTTTGTCCTTTTTCATTTACTCTGACTCTGACTGACAACACTCACTGAATGGAAAAAAAAAAAAAATGAGGGAACAGAGCAGTCAGCCCAAAGACAAGAGTCTGAATTCCCAAGAATTATAAAAGATAGTTCTTTATAAAAGATAGATCATGGGCATGATCTGTTTTTTGAAGTTATCATTTATTTTTATTTAGACATATTAGTTGCCTATTTTTTGAGACTTTGGGAAAAAAATAATAAGAAGTTAACTGATGACTCCATACTGAACCTCAGAGTCAAAGCATTCTATAATAGACATATTCTTATTTGACAATGTGAATGTTACTTT
>CAUYQV010061993.1:0-16093 GCA_963574575.1 Galagoides demidoff
TTGGCGGGCCTGGGCTGGATTCAAACCCACCACCTTAGGTGTATGTGGCTGGCACCTTAGCCACTTGAGCCACAGGCGCAGAGCCAAAATGTCTTTCCTTCTTTTAGCTTTTGCTGCCTAAAATTCCCCCTGCCTAGCAAACTCCTATTCATCTGCCAAGGCCCTTCCTCGGAGAGGCCTTCCTAAAGCAGCCCGGATAGAGCGACTTGGTCCTTTTTTATACGTTCATAAAACTTTATACATAACCTGTACATAAAAGGCACTTATCCTTCTGCTTTATGGTTAGTTGTTTAAAAGTCTGTCTCTGCCGTCAGACAGCAGACCTCTCAAGAGACAAGTCGTATTCATCTTTGTCTACAGCACTGAGCTCAGAGCTGTGCGCTGCGTTTAATTGGATCCTTCTGCGTGTGGGCCGTGTTCTCTCCCCAGGACTGTTGGTTCTGCTTCTTTTGATGCCAACACCAGCGTCTTTTATGTCTTCACAGCTCAGAACTCAAAGGGTTTTTTTTTTTTTTCAGTGATAATAATGCCCTCAACAAACACAGCTTCTGATAGGCAGTTCTCAGGGTCAGAGTGCTTAAAAAAAAAAAAAAAACCTCACCTTCTTCTTCATTTTTTTTTGTTAAATCATTTTGGCAAGGGCTGATGGAATACCCATCTGTGCCCAGACACGAGCTGCCTGCCATGAGAAGAGAGAAGGAGAGAGTGCAGCAAATGATGAGACCATGTCAAGTGGTCAGAGCCGAGAGCCAGACCCGATCTTCTCACATGGATGTTTTATTTCACACACTGAGAAAAGTGTGAGACTCAGAGTAAAAGCAAAATCACATATGCTACAAAGTTGAGGTGAGGATGGCTTGGTTAGGGAAAAGGTTCTGGAAGGAACGAGTCCCAGGCCAGGTTTTGAATATAATCCAAGCAGTCCAGATCTATGCAAACCTATGTAACACACACACACACACACACACACACACAAGTGTGCACATTCCTTTCTCTGTACCTCCCACTTACCCAACACGCTGCCATCACTATAATACATTGTTTAAAAATCAGGCATAAATAGCACAGTGTCTTTTCTGTCCTTAGTATGAATCAGTGGCCTTGACTGCATAGAAGGCTGGAGGCATAAAAAGAGTTTGTGGGAAAGAATGTTGACATTTCTAGCTTTTGATGAATAGCTCCTGACTTTAGTGGATTTTAATAACTCACTTCACACATACATGCCCACAAATGCTCACCCTTCGTGATCACCTTTTTTCCCCTTTTCTATTTTTACTTGACACATAATAATTGCGGGATAGAGAGTTTTATTTCAATACATATACACAATGTGTAATGATCAAATCAGGGTAATTAGAATATCCATTACTTCAAACACTTATCCTTTCTTTGTGTTGGGAACATTCAACATCTGCTCTTAGAGCTTATTGAAAATAGACTGTCATCGCCCTCTAGTACTGCAGAACACTAGACTTGTTCTTCCCCCAGCTGGAACTGTGTATCCATCCACCAGCCTCTCTTTATCCTCCCCTCCCTCTAATCTTCTCTGACACTAATAAACACCACTAGGCTCTCCAGTTCTATGAACTCAGTATTTTTTAGTTCACACATATGAGTGAGAATGAGTGTTGTTTATTCTTCTGTGTCTGGCTTATTTCACTTAACACGGTGACCTCCAGTTCCATCAATGTTGTTGTGAATGACAGGATTGGGTTCTTCCTGGTGGCTGAGTGCACACACACCACATTTCCTTTGTCCACTATCTGTTTATGGACATTTGGCTGATTCCAATGACTTCTGAATAGTGCTGCAGTAAACATCAGGGTGCCAGTACTTCTTTGATATACCAATTTCCTTTCCTTTGGCTAAATACACAGCAGTGGGATTGCTGGCTCACATGGTAGTTCTGTTTTTAGTTATTTGAGAAACCTCTATACTGCTTTCCATATGGCTGTACTAATTCACAATTTACGTGGTTCCATTTCCACCGACAGCCTATAAGAGTTGCCTTTTCTCCACATCCTTGCCAGCATTTGCCATTTTTTGTCTTTGATAATAGTCATTCTAACCAGTTGAGATAATATCTGATTGTGGTTTTAATTTGTGTTTCCCTGATGATTGGTGATGTTAAGCATTTTTTTTCACATGCTTTTTGACCATTTTTGTGTCTTTTGGGGGGAAAGGATATTCATATCCTTTGCTCATTTTTAAATCAGATCATTAGTCCCTTGTTCAATGTATAGTTTTCCCAATGTATGTTCTTATACCTTTGTTAAAAGTTGGTTATAAATGTGTAAATTTTAAAAAATTTCTGGGTTCTCTACTCTGTTCTATTGGCCTGTGTGTCTGTTTTTATATCAACACTATGATGTTCTTGTTACTATAGTTTTACAGTATATTTTGAAATCAGGTAATGTGATGTTTGTAGCTCTTTCATTTTTTTTCTTAGGATCGCTTTAGCTAGTTGGGGGGTCTTTTATGGTTCCGCGTAAATATAAGGGTTTTTTTCATTCTTATGAAAAATTTCATTAGTATTAGATAGGAATTACATTGAATCTGTAGATTGCTTTGGATAGGATGGTCATTTTAACAATATTAATTCTTGCAGTCCGAGCATGGGTTGCCCTTCTATTTTTTGTATGTTCCCTCTTTACTTTCTTTTATTAGTTTTGTAGTTTTCATTCTAGAGACCTTTAGGCTCCTTGGTTAAATTTATTCCTAGGTATTTATTGTTTTTGTAGCTATTGAACTTGTCATTGCTTTCCTGATTTCTTTTTCAGCTAGTTTGTAATTGGTGCACAGAAAAACTACTCATTTCTGCATGTTGATTTTGTATCCTGTACTTTACTGAATTTGTTTACCAGTTCTAAGAGATTTTTTTGAGAAGTCTGCAGGTTTTTCTATATAGGAGATCATGTCATCTGTAAAGAGGGACTATCTATTTACTCCCTCTTTTCTGACTTGGATGCCCTTCATTTCTTCCTCTTCCCTAACTGCTCTGGCCAGAACTTCCAGTCCTATGCTGAAAAAGAGTGATGAAATTGGGCATTCTTATCTTGTTACAGATCTTAGCAGAAAAACTTTCAGCTTATCCTCATTCAGTATGATGGCAGCTCTGGGTTGTCATAAATGGCCTTTATTATGTTGAGGTGTATTCCTTCTATACCTAATTTGTTGAGATTTTTTTTATGAAAGGCTATAATACAAGGAGTCTAAAAATGGAGTATTCATCCCATGCAGAGGAAAATTCTCTCCCCATCTACAGACACCTCCTCTAGCATTGTCAGCTGCCTCAAAAACTGCTGCAAAGGCAGAACAAGAGAGATGGGAACATAAGCCAGTCCTTCCTCTCTTCTAAAAAAACACATCAAAACAGACACTTCACCCTGTTCTTCTGACTATGAGTCAGCAGGCCACCTTGATAAATCAGGGAAAATAGATTTTTTTCTCTACTTTTTTTTTTCCAGAAACATAGTCTCACTTTGTCCTATAGGCTGGAGTACAGTGGCATGGCCATATCTCACTGCAGCCTTGAACTCTTGGGCTCAACTGATCCTTCTGCCTCAGTCTCCCTAGTAGTTCCTCACCTAGAACTATAGGTGCATGCCACCATACCTGGCTAACTTAAAAAATAATTTTGTATCAGAGATGGGGTCTTACTCTGTTGCCCAAGCTGGTCTCCAACTACTAGCCTCAGGCAATCTTCCTGTCTCAGCCCTCCAAAGTGCTGAGATTACAGGAGTGAGCCACTGCACATGGCCTCTACTTTTTAAAAGGGTCTTGAGAGGAAGAAAATTCGTAACCACCCTTAGAAGCCTGTGAAAAATACAGTGCTCTCAAGACTGGCATATGTGTCCCAGCAGGAGCTGCTTCTACTCCCAGTACAACTTAGACCCTTAAGAGCTGTTGGTTGAAATGGAAAACTCATCGTCCTCCACATAAACCACCACCATACGTGGTCATGACAATGGCTTGGAGATCCCTCAGCCTTCCTGCTTCCTTATCAACTGACTTTCATGTTTTTTTCACTTCTCACCACATCATTTTCCAGTCCCTTGCTTTTTCAAGCCCAAATGCTCTCTATGAGCCACACCTGTGCCAATTACTCATTCTTTGCCGACAGGGAACTTAGTGGATATTTCTAGGTCCTCCACATGAGCATGGTGCTTCTTACATAAGATCCCAGGGCCCTAGACCTTAGAGGTCAGAGAGACCTTCAGGATGCCTTCCCAGTGGCTCTCAAATGCTGGCATAAATCAATACCATCTGTGGAGCCTGTCTGCCCTTCCTCGCCTTCACGAAAGTCCATTTTCGTCTGCCTAGTGTAGAATCTTAAGCTTCTGCATAATTTCCAGGCTCCCTGGTGGATGCAGATGCTTGTATAAGTTATCTAGCCTGCCCCCTCAATTTATGAGGAACATCCTGGTCTTTGCACAGTTCCATTCCAAGGGGCGGCAAATCTCAACTCTAGAATGGTAGATAGACTTCAGCCATCCTGGCTTCACCAGTGCTTTCCTGCTATCAGTGTCCTTATCCCTGATTCACATTAGAATTCTGAGCCTTGAAACAAACAAACAACGCCCCCCCCAACCAATTGTTTAAAAAATACCCACCCCAGGCCAACCAAATCAGAAACTTCAGGGTGGGGACTAGACATCATTATCTTTTCTAAAAAATCTCCTTGGCAATTTTAAGTCCAACCAGAATTGAGAGCCAGGAGACTCCTGCAGGCCACTCTCAGTCAACACTGGAGGAATTAATACCTGAAAATAAATGCCTGAAGTCAGAGGACTTAACCAATCTATATACATCAGCCAGTGCCTAGATACTAACTAAAGATAAAATAAACATTTTCAATGAGAGTGAATTCCCAGCCCCAGAAGGAGATGCCATCAGCCTATCTACATTTTAGTCGGAAGCCAGGATGGTGCTGTAAGGCAGGCTGCCCAGCCCTTGGGAATCCAGCCCTGCTCTTTCTGCTACCCTGCCTTGTTGCTGGTCAGTCTCAAGCACAAGCAGTTACTGAAAGATTAGCTGAGCTGGTTCAGAACCCTCAGCACGAAATGACAAAGTCAAAGGATCCAAAGCTGCTCATTGTGCCTGGGTGCTGGGCTTTGGGCATGGGACTGGGAGCCCCTGTGTGATCTGCCATGGGACAGACAGATTCTCTTTCCCACACTTTGAATTTGCAGAGACTTTTGTCCAGTGGGTCAGTAGTATTTGGAGCTCCATACCCATGAAACTTGGTGAAGAAATTTCCATGGTCATTTTTATATTATCTTTTTGTCTTTGTTCCTCTATCAGATAGCCTTCATCTGATTTCTAGAAAACAGGTTCCAGAAGATACATACAATAGAGATACCATAAAGCCAATCCCTTAATATACTCAACATAGTGAAGCCACCCAGACTATCTCAGCCCACCAGGCAGGGTTTCCAAGAGTGTTTCTGAAACTGTTGCTTCTTCCTCTGTTTGACAGAGCTGGTGATTTCAGAGTCCACTGAGAAAATGTTCGATTTGCTTCTGGAGTGCTCCCTGCATGTGCCTGTTGAAGAGACTGCCAAGTAAGGGCCTGCTCTGTGCACCAGCTCCCAGTGTGTTGTCCCAAAATATCCAACAAAAACAAGGAGCTGGTGAAAGTCAGAGCCAGGGAGACGCTCAGAAGGAAGGAAAGGGCCTGTAGAAGAGCAAGTGTCAGAGCTGGAGATGTTCCTGTGGCTCCAGAAGGGAGTGTAAGTGCAGCTGTCTGTGTCTGGGGCTTTTATGCCCTTCCATAGAGCCTGACCCCAACCCAAGCCAGCCTTCCACTCAGGTGTCCAGAAACTATTAATGGAAGCTTCAGTCCATGCTATGCTGTTACCATCTCTGCCTTTCCACACAGCAGGAGGTCCTGGGCCCTGTCCTGTGTCCCCATGCTACCCTTGTCCTGACCAAAGCCTGGTCCCACTTCACCTTTATTTCTGAGCTGGGCTCTTTACAACCTTGAAGAAAGGGCAAAGGCCATAAGACCCAATCTCGCAACTGGTACAAGGGAAATACATCCCGCCATATGCAGGATTGAAGTATACCAATCAAACCTCCTAGAGAGAGCCATAGCAACATAAAGCTACATAAAGCCTGTGGCATAAAGCTGGCTTTGCACAGCAGACATGTTCCAATGAGAAGACAAGGCAACAGGTCTCACCTGGCTGTACATGACACCCCACTGTAGAGCTTGTGAAAAATATTTACATCTGGCTTAGCGCCTGTGGCTCAATCGGCTAAGGCGCCAGCCACTTACACCTAAGGTGGCGGGTTCGAATCCCCAGCCGGGGTCTGCCAAACAACAATGATGGCTGCAACCAAAAAATGGCCGGGCATCATGGCGGGTGCCTGTGGTCCCAGCTACTTGGGAGGCAGAGGCAGGAGACTCGCTTGAACCCAGGAGTTGGAGGTTGCTATGAGCTGTGATGAGCTAGAGAGCCATGGCACTCTACCCAGGGGGATAGCTTGAGGCTCCGTCTCAAAAAAAAAAAAAAAATTTACATCTGAGTTCCATTCCCAGAGGACACCCCACCCACCCAATTTATTTTGTCTATGACTCATCTTGGTCACTAGGATAAATTTAAAGTTTCTCAGGTGACATAATGTTCCAAGGCAAGACTAAAAGCATTGACAAAGGAATACTGGAAGAACAAAGAAAGAGGCCACAAGAGGGGCAAAGAGGAGAAAAATAAAGATTTGGGGATGGAGGGGAAGGGGAGGTCTTGGGCAACAGAGAGGAGGAAAAAGAAAGGAAATTCCATATCCCGAAGAGCCCAGTCAACAGCACTTTGTAACCAACTTAAATAAAGTCTCAACTGCAGTTCATAAGCTCATGTTTTCATTAAGCCTGACTCGGTCTTCTTCCTTCTGCATGACATTAGTCTCCAGCACCCTGAAGATGTTCCTCCTTGTACTTTGCAGGGAGCAGGCTCCCTTAGAGACTTTGAGAACCTGGAAGGAAGTGCCTCTTCACAGGGAGGATGGCAAGAGCTGGCGACCCTGAAGAGTCCCAAGTTCAATGAAGCTCCCCAGAAGAACCTCTCACCATCAGCTCCATTTTGTTTCTTCCCTGAAAACAATCAAAAGAGAATGGGCTGCCAAGGGAGCCCAAATGCACAATTATAATAAAAGTTTCCTTAGCATTTTCATTAGAAACCTGCTTTAGAGGTTTACCCCTTAGCAGTAAAAATGGAGCTGTGTGCTGGTTCCCATGACCCAGAGTCTCTGTAGGAGCAGAAACTTGCTTTGATCACAAGAAAATACTGCACATTGTGATGACTGGGCCATGGTAAGAGGCAAATGTTTCTGGATACTAAAGTGGTTCACCACTCTCCTTACACATAAAGAATTATTCCATAAAAATAAAATAAGCCACCCATTGTCCCTAAAGGATTTGAGCCCATAATCAGCAGGAGATGAACTCTGAGTAATTTCTAGTGTGGGGGGTGGTGACCAGTTCCTCCAGGTCTTCTCTGCATCTCCACCTATGTCGCCAGGCCATCCAGCACAGGGACCTGAAAGTCACAGCTTTAAAGAAACAAAGTGAACTCATCTCCCATTTGAAAAAACCAAATTTTGGTCCTTAGTAACCTTTGTCTGTGGTTCCAACTGCTGCACAAGTTATGTGCTACATGTATGTATTACTGTCCACTTGATGCCCCCTATGCTATTCCAATCAAAAATAAAAAAATCAATTCACCTCTGAACACCCAAGCCACCACCACTTACACAGTCCTTGCTATTGCCATGCACTAGTCCATGTTTTTTACAAATATTGTTTAATCTGTGTACCAGCTTTATGGGGTCAATACTATTATCAGACTCATCTTACAGATGAGGAAACCAAAGCACAGAGTGGTGAAGTAACTGTCCTAAGAGAGTTATAAATGGAAGATTTGGAATAAAAAACAACTAAAGGTCAAGCCTTGGTGGCTCATGCTGGTAATCCAGCACTTTCAGAGGCTGAGTCAGGAGGATCTCTTGACCAAGGAGTTTGAGACCAGCCTAGGCAACATAGCAAGATCCTGTCTCTGCAAAAATAATTTTTAAATTAGCAGGGCACAGTGATGTGTGCCTGTAGTTCCACTTGGTCAGGAGATTTGAGATGGGAAGTTTGCTTGAGCCTAGGAGTTTTAGGTCACAAGGAGCTATAATGATACCACTGCACGCTAGCTGGAGCAATAGAGCAAGATCCTGTCTAAAAAGAAAACAACAATAATACCAAAAAAAAAAAAAAAGAAAAGAAGAATACAACCAGATACTCTGACTCCGGAATTTACATTTTTATCCTGCCTTTAAAGGGTTCTTTCTCTCTCCATCTCTCCAGAGTAAAGTTGAAAACTGATGCTATTATACAGATTACTTAGGATCTGAAACACTCTGAACCAGAGGCAAAAGTGTTGGTTCGGTTTAGATGAGAGGTCAGGGAGGGATTTAAATTCTCTGAATAACTGTTTCAATTCACTACTATTAAATATTTAGTGAACACAATTTCTGTGCCCAGAGGAATAGGAAAGAAATACTAGATGGGATCAAGCAAAATCAGTTCTCTCCTGCTCTATGATCCCTAAAATCGCTGCCATAAAATTTTTACTATCTATTTAGGAGCAAGATACATACACACAAGCAACAGCAACACAAGGCTCTTGTTAGATTTAGGAATCATTTTAGCCAGAAAGGACTAGGAAATCATCAAATCCAACATTCCTATTTAATGAATTGTGTCAAACAGCCCCAGAGGACTAAAATGACTTTCCAGGGTGACTCAAACTTTGTTCCCCACCCAAGGTTATGGGAAGTTTGACGGCAGCTTGTGGTGGTTATGAGGTATCTCCCAATGATAAGGCAGGACAGAGCAGAAGGTCATCCTCTGACTTCCCAAATGGTAAGAGTCCCCGACCAGGCAAGCCAGCTCTTCGCTTCCATATACCCCTTTGTTCAAGTCTTTACTATATATAATAAAGAATTTGATCGGCCTTTATCCTCATCTTCTGAGAATTAACTTATAAATTCCTGGAATTTCTGAATTGACTAAAACATCTTTGTTTTCATGTTGGGCTTAAGAGATCGTGCCTGATAATTTATGCTAATGAGGTGACACACGGTGAGTTCCTAAATAATTTTTGCTAATGATTTAACTCAGGCTGGAGCTGAAGTTAAATCATGAAATTAAGAGTTGGGACATTGGGACACATAATAGCAGCCTGATCTCTAGGGGATGGAGAGGAGAGCTGGAGACTGAGTCATATGGGCTATCATCCAATTAATCAGGTGTATGTAGTAAGACCCCAACAAACATGCTGAACACTGAAGCTCAGGTGAGTGTTCCTGGTTGGCAGTGCTCTTGGAGTATTGTCACACATTGGTGTCGGAGGGCAAAAGGAAGCTTTGCCTTCGGAATACTCAGTTGTTACCCTATACAACTCTTCTAATTTGTATCCTTTTGCTGTAATAAAACTGTATTGGTAAGTATAGTCCTTTCTGTGAATTCTGTCCTTCTAGAAAACTATCAAACCTGAGGGTGATCATGGAAACCTCCAAATTTGGAGCTGGCTGGCCAGAAGTGAGGGTGGCCTTGGGAACTCTTGAAATTGCAGCTGGTGTCATAAGATGAGGACAGTCTTTGGAGGGCTACATCTGTTTTTTTTTTTTTTGAGACAGAGCCTCAAGCTATCCCCCTGGGTAGAGTGCCATGGCATCACAGCTCATAGCAACCTCCAACTCCTGGGCTCAAGAGAGTCTCCTGCCTCCGCCTCCCAAGTAGCTGGGACCATAGGCGCCCGCCACAACGCCCGGCCATTTTTTGGTTGCAGCCATCATTGTTGTTTGGCAGACCCGGGCTGGGGATTCGAACCTGCCACCTTAGGTGTACGTGGCTGGCGCCTTAGTCGATTGAGCCACAGGCGCCGAGCCTACACCTTTAATTTGTAAAGTTTTGCCCAACTTTGCGTACCCAGATACCTCCATTTCTCTCACGTTCTACCTCCAATCTGTCAGGAAATCCTGTTGGCTCCACTTTCACAGTATCTTCAGAATCTGCTCACTTCCCACAATCCCCATTGCTTCCACCATGTCCTAAGCTACAAGTCTTTGACTGGGATTACTGAATTTGCTTTCTAACCACCCCTGCTTCCACTCTCATTCCTTAGTGTCTGCTATTCTCAACATAGCATCCAGAGTGATCCTTTTAAAGCCTTAGGCAGAAAAGATCATGCTATTCCTCAGCCCAAGCCCTCCAATGACTCCCATCCAAATCTAAGACAAAGGTGAAGTCTTTATGTGGCCCTTCCACAATCTGGTCCCCTGCACCTCTTTCTTCTCTGACTTCATTCCCTGCTGCCAACTTCTGCCTTAGCAGCCTCAGTGAGCACACCAGTTGTGGGGCTTCCGCACCAGCTCTGAGGCTTCTGCACCCCCTGTGCCTTCTGCCTAGGTGCCTTTCCCTAGACCTTCTCCAGGTCTTGGCACAAATGTCATTGTCTCCAGAGAACCCTTGCTGACCATCATCTGCAAATTTTCACTCCCATATTTTGTTTTTCTACTTAGCACTAATCACCATTTGGCATACTATATATGTGTTTAATTGCTTGTTTTCTTATCCTCCTTATATCAACTAGAAAATAAACTGCACAGTGACAGGGATTTTTGTCTATTTTTGCTCTGAATGTCTAGAATACCACTTGGCATTTAATGAACCTTCAATAAATATTTATTGCACACATGAACAAGCTCCTGTTTACCAAGTAAATGTGGGCTCTCAGTCATTTCTAGTGGGAATAAAAAGTGTCTTCCCTAGTACTCTGGAAGACAGTTTGGCTATAAACCAACCACACCTTGGCGTGTACCCCTCTAACCATTCACCTGAATGAATGGAAAGACATGTGCATTCACAAACTGGTAGATGAATGTTTTTAACAGTTTTATTCACAATTTTATTCATAAATTCCCCAAACTGGTGACAACTGGGATGTCCTCTCCTATGGCTCTCCATGGTGAAGGTATTGACCTGTGGATACAAACACTGGGATCTACATAACAGATGTGTTTACCATTTTACATTTCCATTACAAATTGTCAAATTGGCACTTGGGGTTTTGTTCATCGGTCTCTCCAGGTATTTGGAAGTCCATCCCTGGAAGATAGATCCACTCTTACTGTGCTGACAGCAAGGACAAGGACAGTCTTTGGGCTTGACTCTCACTCTGTATAGTCTCTACAACTTCTTTGGCAAGTCCTGCACTCGGTGACTGCACTCGGCAGTCTCAATGCAACACCATTTGCCTCCTGACTTTGATTCAAAGATTGGTAGGCCTCAGTGGGTGATAAGTCCTACCTGGACTACACCTCATTCCACTCATGTGGGCACAGGGGCTGAATGCTGTACTAAGGTCATGCCAGGGGCTGAGGGTCAATCTGGGCTAGAAGCTCTAGGGCTGGTCCTCTGAGGGCCTAGCCATCGTGTGTGTGCATACACACGTGTGCATCTTCAACCTCATTTGCTTTTTCTCCTTCTGCCTAAATCTTTCCTTCTCATTCTTATTCCTTAGATTTCTCTTAGATTCTTGGATTCTTATATCTTAGATTCCTTAGATTTCTCTTCTTGGTTGGATAAGAAACAAACATGCTACCTAGAAAATGCTAGCAATGAAAACCAAAGATTGGCCAATGTGTCAATTTGTTTAAATATTACCTTTCCATGTTCTTTGCATTTGACTTTATGTTTCTCACTAGCTTCAAGTTTTTCCTTGGTTTTGATCAAATCTAGTACCACATCAAAAGACAAATCATAGACTCAGTTGGTAGTGTAGTTCTAGTATATGAAAAAAAATGAGAGCATCTTGATTTACACAAAGGCATATTTATAGTTCAAGTGAATTTTAACCACAGCTCCTACGTCTATATGGGTTATTAAGAAATAGTGAAGGCCAAAATCTTCAAGTGTTTTTCCTACACTTTCTTTGAGGATTTTTATTGTTTCTTGTTATAGATTTAAATCTTTTATCCATCTTGAATCAATTTTTGTGAGTGATGAAAGGTGCAGGTCCAGTTTTAGTCTTTTACATGTGGATTTCCAGTTATCCTAGCACCATTTATTGAACAGGTATTCTTTTCTCCAGTGTGTACTCTTGTTTGGCCTATCAAAGATAAGGTGGCTGTAAGATGTTAGTTTCATCTCATCATTTTCTATTTGGTTCCAAATGTCTGTGCCTCTATTTCTGTGCCAATACCATGCTGTTTTGATCACTATGGACTTGTAATACAGCCTAAAGTCTGGTAGAAAATGCCTCTGGCTTTGTTTTTACAGCCTCTTTAGAAAGAAGTATAGAGAACCCTCAAAGATCTCAAATTAGATCTCCCATTTGACCCCACAATCCCACTACTAGGCATCTACCAGAAGAAAAGAAATCATGTTATCATAAGGACATTTGCACTAGATTGTTTATTGCAGCTCAGTTTACAATCACCAAGACATGGAAACAACTTAAATGTCCATCAACTCAGAAATGGATTAACAAATTGTAATACATGCACTCTATAGGATATTATTCAGCCATAAACAAAGATGGTGACTTCACATCTTTTGTAATATCCTGGATGGAGTTAAAACACATTTTTTTTAGTAAATGATCACAAGAATGGAAAAGCAATTATCCAATGTACTCAATACTGATATAAAGCCAGTAGGTGATCTGATACATGACCATATAGGAGAAAAGCTCATTTCAGTTCAAGTTGGGGGGAGGGGTAAAGAAGTAGGGAGATAGGGGCAGCACCTGTGGCTCAAAGGAATAGGGTGCCAGCCCCATATGCTGGAGGTGGCAGGTTCAAACCCAGTCCCAACCAAAAACTAGAAAAAAAAAAGAAAGAAAGAAAGAAAACAAGTAGGGGGATATTGAGGGGATTGGGGTGCTCTCACTGAATGGGCATAGGGTGGGAGTGTTTGGCATACCTTTTGTATATGTGACATAATCACAAGAGGCACTCTACCTAACAGAATCCAGTATTTTGACCTTGTTGTTTATACCCTTACATTAATTAACCTCAAATAAATTTACTTAAAAAAAAAAGAAATAAAGTTAAAAACATCAGTTTCTTTTTCCCACATATTAAATTACAATGGCTTCCCTCCCCGCTTCCAACTTCCCTAATAAAACCAACACCCAAATTCATCACTGAGATCGAACTGGCTGCCCCATATCCAGTAGCAGAAGGGGAAATGGACAATACTCCCTTAAGTGTAATTTTAATCTTTATGGATCTGACACTTAGAGCAAGGATACATCTTTTGTTTGGGACATATGGACATCTTGAGTTGAAACATAATCAAACCATATGGGGTTTTAAAAAATGCTCTTCAAGTGAGAAAAGCAAAAGGAAAGACTCCTAAAACTAGCTACATCCAGGGACAGAGGCCACTTCTCACAGCCCCTTCTTTACACATAGCCCAGCTGCTCTTTGATGTGACTGAGTATCTGGGAGATCTTGACTGGAGTTAAAACATCCGAGCTGGAACTCAAGGAGGAACATGGTGCCTATTAGTTCAAATGAAATTAGTTTAAAGGATATGAAAATTTTATCAGATAAGCAAAATTAATTGAAATTACATCTCTGCCTAGAAGATATGCACATGGAAAAAGATGATCCAATACAATGTGACAATTAAAATCTCATTATGCATCCTGTCCCCAGTGATCCACAGGAGACTTGAGAGGTGGGGGAGGGGAGGCGAGCCTCTTGGCTCAGCAGCTGATGTGAAGGAGACAAGACATGGTTGCCAGGTAACTGCTTTGTAGCCAACGAGGCAGTGGGGGCTGGGAGAGGAGACAAGTACCAGAAAGGCCACCTCCAAGCTTTTGTTGCAGACACCAGCCCCATGATTCCTTACCTGGAATAACTCAACAGTCCCTGGAAAGGTGAAAAACCCTATGTCAGTCAATTTGTCTTTGGCTTGCATAACCCCAAATGGCTAATCTGATGAATTTTTTTAAATGAATCAGCTTGACCAATCAGTTGCTTATGCATCATACTGAGTCTAAGAACCATTGCAAGGGGAAGCGAAAGCAAGAATGTGCCAGGTTTGCCACTAGGTCTTTTCAGCTTGGTTCTTTTGCCTCTTTGAGGCTGATTCCAAAGCTTGCTACAAAAATATCTCCCATCCCACCTCCTCTTCTGCAACGTGTCTTTGTAACACTTGCTTCTAGGGGTGGAGTCCAATCCTCTTCTTCTCATCATGACGGGCTTGGACTGCTTCTATCCATAGGCACATGGCAGTGCTGATACTGTGTGACCTCTGGGCCCAGGTCTGAAAAGATGAGGTAGCTTCTGCCTTGTCCACTGGAACATTTCAACTTGGAGTCTCAATGTCAGAAGGCATTTAAGTTAACTCCCTGAGCCTACCATGCTGCAAAAAAGCCAAGTGACAAGTAGTCTTTGTTCTTTTCTCCCAGACATCCCAGCAACCCAGAACCATGCAAGTAAAGAAGTCTCCAGGTAATTGTTTCTTCCAGCCATTAAAGTGAGTCCTCACCTCCAGGTTATGCTAACTGAGATTCTCACTGTGCCCTGTCCTGCCCCACAGAAACCATGAGCATAATACATTGGCTGTTGGTGTAAGCCAGTGAGTGTTGGGGTAGTTTGTCTTACAGCAATAGTAACTGAAATAAGTAAGACACTTGGCCACCTGTACCTCCTGCAAGAGTATAGAGACCTCTTACTTCCTCTGAGGAGGAAGAGAGTGGGAGAAAACTATCCCCTTACTAAAGAGGTACAGATAAGAGCTGGACCAATCCCTCAAGGTCTTTAATTAATCCCAACACCTCTTCTCTTTTCCTTTATCTCCCCTCTTGCCACCAACTCTATTTTTCTAGGCTAAACCTTGAAATCTTTAACAGTATGCCAAGATCTTATACTACATGACCCACACCCATATTAAAGCCCTGGGTTAGAGACTTCAGCACCACTAATGTGAAACTCATGAGCCTTAAGAAAGCTGCTTGTCATTCATTACTCCTGTCAACTCTTTATGCTCATAATAACATGCTCTCTGTGGTCAATCCCCAGGAAGTGCATGGCCAGGGGAAATTAACTTATTTTGAGGACAAACCTAAACAGGAAAGCAAAGACACCAATTTTTTCCAGTATTTTCCAGAGTTCGAAGTCAAATTGCACATATTATTCCCAATTTTTATTAAGAATTTTCACCTTCACACTGGTCCCAGCCCCAAGAAGCATCTGTTCTATAACAGTATCCTGGATCTTGGCCTATTATGATAGAGTTAGCTAAAAATAACTGGAGAAATGGCAAAAGAGCCACACCTCTCCTAATGTGCTATAAAATCTTGGTTTCTATGTTTTTGTTTGTTTGGGGGATTTTTTAAAGACAGCACAACTCCACAGAAATATCTGACAGCTCCCACTTTCAGCAGATAATGGTGCTGATGAAATGCCATAATGATCAACATGGATCAGAATCACCTTGGACTATCCTGCCACACGCAGTCCCTACTGAAGGACTTTTTACAATTTTAGCTGTGGAAACACACTTTCAGTCTTTTAATGCTACCAATCAGAAAACCAGATTCAGCATACAAACTTTTTCTCAACACTATTTGAGAGAGGCCCAAATTTTAAACTCCTCCTTTCCACTGCAGCCAGTTTATTAAATCAGAGATACTCCCTGTCTTCCTGATAGGCATTAATTTGATAGAAAATCTAAAGGAAGATATTAACCACTGTTTCCTGGAGAAGCTAGAAATATCACTGAGATTCATTTAAAACCAAATAAAGAAGAAACAAATTAAGAATCCCAAACAGTGGGTACAAACCTATAATTTCAGCCAGCACTGTATTCTTTTCTTTTTATTATTATTATTTCTTATAGCATAACTGTGTACATTAATGCAATCATGGGGTACAGTGTGCTGTTTTCATATACATTTTGAAATACTCTTATCAAACTGGTTAACATAACCTTCATGTCATTTTCTTAGTTATTGAGTTAAAATGTTCATACTCTGCTTTTAGAAAGATTCACTTGTACCCTTGTAAGATAAACCATAGAGGTGACCCC
>CAUYQV010061999.1:0-18881 GCA_963574575.1 Galagoides demidoff
CAATCTCACTAATAGTCCATAAATGTCTCTCTGTCTCCACACCCCTGCCAGCATCTGCAGCTTTGGGACCTTGTGATGTGGACTATTCTCACTGGGGTTAGGTGATATTTGAAAGTGGTTTTGATTTGCATTTCTCTGATAGTTAGGGATGATGAGCATTTTTTCAGGTTTTTATTGGCCATTCCTCTTGTCCTCTTGGGAAAGAGTCTGTTCATGTCTCTTGCCCAATGATTAGTGTGTTGTTTGCTCTTTTCTTGTTGATTTGCTTGAGTTCTTTGTAGATTCTGGTTATTAGCCCTTTCTCAGATTTGTAATTTATGAGTATCTTCTCCCTTTCTGAAGTTTGTCTGTTCGCTTTGTTGATTGTGTCTGTAGTTGTGCAGAGGCTTTTTAACTTGATCTGGTTCCCCTTTATTTATTTTTGTTGTGGCAATTGCCAATGGGGTATTATTCATAAATTCTTTCCCTGGTCCAACGTTATCAAGAATTTTTTCCACACTTTCTTCTAGAGCTTTTAACCATTTTGTGTTTTAGATTTAAAACTTTTGCCCAGAGTATGTGAAGTTTTTAGCACTAACAGTGTAATAATCCTCCCAAAGTTTTGGGTAATTTCTGGAAAACTTAAAGAATGAATTATTTCTTCTTTCATTTACTAAATGAAAAAATTTCAAGAATATAGATTATTTGCTTCCATTTCACTCTGTCTTGAAACATACTTTTTATTTGATTAGACTTTGTTATACTTGTACAATACTTGTACTTTCCTCCTTAATCTTACTGTGAATGTTAAGGGTTTATTTCCTAACCTAAGTCATCTCTACCTTTGAAAAGATTTTCTTCTGATATGGATTGCCTCATAATTAACTTGTTCAATCCCATATTTACTGACAGTCTAGGTGAAAGTTGTGCATCTTGGTAGTGGGACACACAGCAGCCTCGGTTCTCATTGTGCTTCAGTTTGAGCAGAAATGTGAGTGACTGAGGTGGACGCAGGGAAGGAGTGAGGAGGGTCTGCCTGGCCTGCGAGCTCAGGGCAAGCTGCCCGCTAATGTAAATAGCCAGGTGGCTAAAGGAGAGGAAGCAGAGTGCCGAGTACCACCGTGGAGGCAGTGAGGAAGGTACAGCACAGACACCTGCAGGACTGAAAGTCGACTAGTGTGGCTGCACCAGAGAAAGCAGTGCGTAGAGTGCGAAGTCCTGAGCTGGACCGCTGTGCCATTGAGGCAGGACACAGGCCAGTAGTGGGCAAAAGCTATTATAGACAATGTTATCATCTATGAGAAGATTTGTCTTTGACTACTTAGATAAATGAAGCTTTTACTTTTCTAACCTATGAACATTTGAAATGCATATGAAACATGAAATAAGGAATTTTTGTGTACACTTATTTATTTTTTTTAAGAGGCAGTCTCACTTTGTCACCCTTGTAGAGTGCTGTGGCATCACAACTCACAGCAACCTCCAGCTCTTGGGCTTAGGCGATTCTCTTGCCTCAGCCCCCCGAGTAGCTGGGACTACAGGTTCCCACCATAATGCCCGGCTATTTTCTTGCTGCAGTTTGGCGGGGGTCAGGTTTGAACCCACCACTCTTGGTATATGGGCCAGTACACTTATTTTATTTTTTAAAGGATTTCCTTTTTTTTCCAAAAAAATTGACACAACTGCAGATGGATATTTACTTCTGAATGCTATAATAGCATACATACGTTATGGAAAAATGACTGTGACAGTTCAATCTTCCATTCGCATCCCCAGACCTTCATAAATTACCATTCCAAGTAAATACCCACTGGGGAAAAGTACCAAATTAAAATAACCAGACTAGTCCATATCACTAAGTGTTAAACCAAGATTTTTTCTAATTATTACATTTAATCATCTTATTGTGATTAAAAATAAAATTACTATAATAATGTTATTTTCAAATGAGTGTTTATCATTACTAATTTATAAAATAAAATGAAACACACTTTAATAATTATAAATATATTGTGTTTTGATAATTTATACAATATATTAGCACAGTGGTTGATGTGTGTGTATATATATGATGCATGCCATGTATACACATATGTTTATACATGGAGCATGAAAAAAATAAGTTGGATGGATATTATTATCTGATTTAAATGATCACACATAAAGATTTGTCCTAATAAACAGAACCCACTAGACTAAGGCAGTGAGATTCGCTGTGGATGTAATTGAAATGAGTCTCCTTTGCCTTTCACGGTCTCAGAGACACTGGGAAGCATCTCTCTTCTGTGGGTTGTAACTCTCATGGCCACAGTGGGGGTTCTAATGGGCTGCACTTCACCTGGCTGTCTACAGGAGCACTGCCAAGGACTCTATTTTGCCCCTCAGCCATATGTTTCAGTATGTCTCTATCACTGTTGAAGCCAAACTCTGACGTGCTCCATAAATTTTTGAATGAACTTGCAGAATGTGAATTTAAAAATTAATGAGCATGGATTAACACTCTCCCTGGGCAGTCTTTGTTTATGTGCTTAACACATTAGACCCATGACCCATTCAAATCATTTTCATTGCATTATTGCAAACCTATGATCCAGACAGGTGCAGTGCAATTGGATAGTGCACCATAATAAATAACACCGTTGTCCTAGCAGCTTCATTTCACCAGTATAAAATGTGGGGAGCTCAGGGACTGTGCATAAAGAGAACCTTACCAAGTTTTCTCAGGCAAAATATGTAAGTCAGTGCAAATAAAACTATATCATCAGATTTAAAAGTTATATTGAAAGTGATTACAATATACAGTAAACACTCTTTAACATTTTTTAAAAGTAATAATGCAACAAAATAAAACAAAGGCAGAGATGGTAGTTTTGCAAATGGGATATTGATATAATAACGTCTCTTTTTTTTTTCTTGGTTTTTAGGGGTTGAGAGTAAGTGTGAGAACATTTGGAGCTGGATACATAGCTGGACTCTTTAAAAAGTGCTGTAGCATAAAGTGGGTATGGAAAGGTCATCATACACAAGCTAAAGGAATTGGCCAACTGCACAGGCTGTATCTGTATCTTACAAAAGAAAGCTAAAATCAGAACTATCTGGCTATTTTTTCTATATGTCTGTTTCCAAGATATTTGCATAAGTCAACACTTTCAAGAACTCCTGAAAGTTGTAGTTATTTAAATTTTAACAATATCATTTTTCAAGATCCCCAAGAATTTGTGTTCAAAGTTGTGATAACAATAAAAAAATGGGTTGAGTAATAACAGTCAAAAAGTAAGGAAAAAAAATGCCCAGTGAACAGGATTCTCTATGAAATGATTTATGATAACATCCTTGGCCATATTCTGTTCACTATTTTTATCAGATCACAGGTGGCATAGAAGATATGCTTGTCCAATTATAGGAATCCCAACTGTATAAAAGGGTTCATAACAAGCAAGCTTTGATTTTTAAATAGAATGCATTGCTCCGAAGCAAATAAAAACAAAATAAACAAATCAATGCTAAATCCTATTCTCCCTTCATAAGCAGCAAACGTGGAGCAATGTGAAAAGGACTAGTCCTGCAGTCGAAACCATCAGGGCAATTATTTGCTGTTTGCTAAGAAATTCTTTGATCTCAGGTTGCATTAATCGTATTCCAGGTTTAAGGAGGAATGATAATGATCAACTTATTACAAGGCTCCTTTGTTAAAGCATATGCCCAATACTCTAAGCACACACAAACGTGTGCCATGAGTCCCCTCATTCTAAAACCTTCTGGTCACTTCATACTGTTGTTCCTCCAACTCCTCTTTTTTTCTCAGGACTTGTTGTTTCCATGCTTGTATTTGCTCTATGCTACTGACGTGTTTGGTCTTTCAGTCTGGTGCCTGAGAGTACGATCTTTAAATAACTCACACTGTTATTGTTGTTAACCTGTGCAGGTTTTCTAAGTAAATGTTTCTAACTGAAAACATTGGGCACTTGGAATTCAGGCTTGCGGGAAGTACTGCTTCCTTTCCACCCTGTCTCTTCGTGTGTAAGGCACTTGGTGTCTGAACGTTCAGTTCTAAGCTACTTATTTTAAGATGCTATGGGAAAAAATGTGATTTTCATCTTAATTCTTCTTGGAAAATGTCTGTTTTCCAAATGCATGCCTAAATATCAAAACATGAAATTTCCTTTAATCAGCACCAGAAAATAATTACTTTCTAAGTATGTGTATGAAATAGAGCATCAAAGGTGCTGATAATTTTTTTTCTTTGTGGGTAAAGGCAGAGGGAAAAGTGTATTCCTTTTCTATTGCCCAGTAAGGAGTTAGTGCAAAGTCGGTGGGGCACATCACCTGTCTGTGGCCTGACAGTTTCTATAAATCAGAAATCCAGGTTTAGGTGTTGGACTTTCTGCTCAGGGTTTCACAAATTTGAAACCAAGATGTTTACCTTGTTCTCATATTTCAGGTTTATTTAAGTATTGGAAAAATTGTTTCTTGCAGCTGTTGCAATGAGATTCCTGTTTTCTTGCTGATGGTTGGCTCGGGACCACTTTCCACCCCGAGAGGCTGCCCTGGTTCTACACACATGGTGTTTTCACAGTATGGCAGCAAATTTCCTGAAAACCAACAGGGATCTCCGTCCAGTCCTCTACAATGGAATCTTCCACATCAGGAGGGACTGTTTCATCATCTTCATCTTCTAATGCAACTTAATCAGAAAGTGACTATCCCTTTATTTTCAAGGTCTGGCCATGCTTGAAGGGAAATAAAGGCACATGCCCCAGTGACTGGAATCTCAGAGAACATGTGAGACCTCAGTCCACACAGAAGGAACAGCATGCCCTGCTTGGACTGATTATTTTTGAAAGTTTAGAGACTCTATTTTAATTCATTCAAATATTCAGCCACTCCTTTGGTAAAGACTTAACCATGTCTGGGCAGCACTGTAAGGCAATTGGTGCTAATGCCCTGCAGCTGGCACAGACACCCCAGTTAGACTCACAGTCCCCAGAAGATAGCCATCATCGGGTTTCCCCACACTTCTGATATGCTGGCTACAAATTTGCACATTTCCACAATCCCGTCTTGTTTGATCAATTCTAGAGTGACTGACAGAACTCTGGAAAGCACTACACTAACTATTATAGTTTAATTTTAAAGGATAAAAATTTGGACCAGACAAATAATGAGACACATAGGGTGAAGTCTGGGAAGATCCCCAAGGCAGAGTCCTTAAGTCCTTTTCCCTATGAGCCTTCCAAGACATGGATGTGTCCTAGAGGCCAGAGCTCACCAGTGTGGCTTTTTGGGGGGTCTCCTTACTCAGGCAGAACTGATGGAATCACTGGCCATAGGATGCAGCTGAACTCAGTCTCCAGCTCCCTCCCTTAGCTGAAGGTTGGGCTGATGTCAGGAGGCTCACACCCTCCACCCCCAAATCACATGATTAGACCTTCTAGTGCAGTGGTTCTCAACCTTCCCAATGCCGCCATACTTTAATACAGTTCCTCATGTTGTGGTGACCCCCAAGCATAAAATTATTTATGCTAATAAATAATTAGCTAATAATTATAAATAAATAATTGATAATAATTTTATGGTTGGGAGTCTATATTAAAGGGTTGCGGCATTAGGAAGGTTGAGAACCACTGTTCTAGTGTAACAAGACCTCATTCTTCATCATCTTGTAGGTGTGGTCCACAGGCCTACCAAAAAAAACAAAGCCATGCCTATCACCTAGAAAATTCCTAGGGTTTAGAGGCTTCTATGAAACCCAGGACAAAGGTCAGAAAAATTCTTTATTATAAAATAGCCTCCTATGTGCCTATGATAAACATGTAGGCAGTGGCTTTGTCCTTCCAAGCACAACACCCAATAAAATAATAAACAAAATTAAAAATATATATCTAAAAAATGAAATAGAAGATAGAAAAGAAAAAGGAAACCATGAAAAGATGTACTAGGGAGACGTGAGCTCTGTAAGAGGATAGAAAAAGTCTTCCCTGAGAAGTGGTATGTAAGTTAAGTTCAAAAAGAAATGAACAGTAAGAGAGAAACCTGGTAACAGTGAAGTGTCTCTATAAAGAAATCACCATCTAGGAACTTTCCACACAAAATGAAGCATGAAAAAGAAAGGGAAAGGAAACACAAATGTCCAGTAGATTATACAGTTTGTAAGGATGGTAGATATAGCCGGGATAGATAAGAAGGAGAAGGCAAAGACCAGAGAGAATTCTGCACGATATTTAAGGAATTAGGAACTTAGGAGTTAGGAATTTAACTGAGAGAGTGGAAATCACTGAAGGATTTTCAGTGTACTTCTCCACTCACCGACATAACTCTGATTGGTCTCCTCAGTCCTGGTAAGAAGTGATGTGTACATTGGATACTTTCCCTCCCATTCTTTAGATACTTTGCTAAAAAGAATATTTTCCAGCTCTATCCATGTAAACATGAAGGAAGTAAAGATAAAATTCAAACATGAAGGAAGTAAAGATAAAATTCACTTTGTGGTGGTCCCTAAGTTTGTGTTTTTACAGTGCTTGACATATAGTAAGGACTCAGTAAACATTCATGATCAAAAGATTGAATGAATCTTGCCCCTTTGAGTTATTGGTGGAGCCCCAAATAATGCAGCTTTATATTACAGAAAATCATAGAATTTTCGAGTTTAAGGGTTGATTGGGCTGATTTATCTGATCAGACTTCAAATAAAATGAGATGAGGAAACTGGGAACTGAGAAGTGCAAAGACTTACCCAAGGACACCACTTACTGTAGCTGGGTGGTGTCGGAACTCAGGCCAGAACTCCCTGCTTCTAATTTTGGACCTAGACTCTACCCAGAGATTAGGATAAGGTTGTGCAAGCCCAGGGTTGGTCTGTCTTTATGTAAAATTTTGTTATTTTTGTTTATCATGGAATCTTTGCATTGTTGTTTTAAAAAATGTTATTAAAATATTGCATTAAAATATTATTTATCCTAATTATTTAGTTTTTGGCATCCCTTAAATGTTGTGCCAGATGCAGGTGCCTCCCTTGCCTGAGTCTATTCCCAGCCCAGGGTACCTCCTGGCCTCCCAGCACTGGCCTGAGAATGCAGTAACACTGTGTATGGCAAGGCCCTCGCAGAGAATGGTGAAGAAAACATCATTCAGCATGGTGGTAATAGCTGCAAAGAAGCACTTCAGGACAAACATTCACATTGTAAAGGCAAGGCCAAAGGATAGACACAAAAGCTCCATCTACTCATCATCTGTTTATCTCTCTGTCTCATATTATAGCTGGAAGAAAACGTAGAGATCACCTACACCGATTTCTTCATTTATAAATTTACATGTAGTTGTTTCTCTACTACCACCCTTTTGAGTTTTTTGAAGACTCAAAATAGAACAGAGAAGAAAATTTTCCTACCCATCAATTTGGCTGGTCTTGGCTTACAGCACTGCTGGCCTGTTGGAAGATTTGAGGTCAGAAGGGAGAGTGACAAAAGTTGGCTCTTTCTGCCAAAATATCTCAAAACAGGAAAATGGGGAAAAGAAGCATTGATGGAAAAGAGAAAAAGAGATAAATGTTGAGCGAGTATCTCTTATATACAAGGCACTGCTGTAGACTATGGTAGGGACTTTACTTACACTATCTCATTGATTTCTATAATACACTGGAAAATAGGTTGTAAAATCCCTATTTGTCAGCCGAGCAGGGCAAGTCTCGGTAAGGTAGAGCTGGACTCAAACCCAGATTCAAAGCCTGTGCTTGTCCCACTTAATCCTTTTAACTCCTAAAGACTTGGGAGTTTCAGACACCTCATAACCTTCTTGCAACCCAGGAAGCCTTAGGCAACAGGCTTCAGCTTCCACTGGTAACAGGATGGGAAGTCAATAGTCAGCTCCACATCCTGCCATTATTTTCTCTTAGATGGGCCATTTGAAGAGATGCATACACACATAGGAAATAAATCTCCCTCTCTGTGTGAATGTCATATGTTTTCACAAAACCCGAAAACCCTTATTTTATATTGCCTCATCTATGTTAGGGCTTTTTCTTTGAGTATGATGGCATCAAGTATTCTAGAAATGCTCATACAGACTGAAGAAAAGATGATCACATTTACTAGAGTAAATCTGTCACCATAAAGGGTAATGTATTTGCACAACTGACTGTCAAGAATTTCTGGGGTGCTCTTTTCATTTAAGTTTCTGATGAGTAGTATGGAGCAGTCACCTGCCCCCCACTAACATTTAAAAATCCAATGAAATGCGTAATTAAGTGGAATCAGATACAGTTAACAGGAATAATACCTGGATGCGTAATTAAGTGGAATCAGATACAGTTAACAGGAATAATACCTGGTTGAGTGTACTGCTGTTCAGCTCAGCGGTGCTACAAGCCAAGCATGCTTTATCATCATTCCCATATTTGCTGGAGCTTCCAGGCAAACCCGCACGCTCAAATGCTCTAATAACCAGCCCACAGCCTTCTCTCCTGGGGGTCTCAGGAACTAAAATAAAAAAGGAAGACCTTTTCATTCACAGTTGTATTAACTGGCAAAAACAGTATCTCTTTCACATTTCTTTTTCCGCAGGGTAAAAGCAAGATAATGTCTCTAGGTTTGAGACAATCTTTCAGGTTTTATTTTTTACATGGGTTAACAAGTAACATGTGGCACAAACAGTTCTTGGCCAGGCTGGTTTGGAACAATTAAAGTATTTTGGCCATTAAAAATGAATTAAAACAATTATATATGTGCTATAATGGTATCTAAAATACTTGTATAATGATGTGCCTGGCGTGGAAAACCAACATCATGCACATTTCTGCCCTAAATTCTTTCTCAGAAAACCAATGCCAATTGTTTGGTATGCTAACATGTGCATATGCTTTTTTTTTAAAGTGAAGTTATACCTCACATTTTATTTTGCCATTTACTTTCAGCTACAATTAAAGGAATCAGTTTCCTTTAATTAAGAAACATTTGGTAAGTATTCCTGTAACAATAATGGATTCTGCTTTCCATCTTAAAATAGAGCTGACATCACTTAGGGTCCTTTGGCCATCTGTCCTCATTCATATTTTGTATATAACATCATTGAATAAATATTTCCTGGACTCCTTCTAGTAGATAACTACTTTTCCTGTGTGCTTTTGAAGAGTTCACATTCTAGCAAGAGATAACATAATGAGGGAACTTAATTTGAACTTGATGAATGGCAAAAGCTATAAATTCTCCTTGATTCAAAGAGTTGCTGGAAGGGATAGTCTATTCCAATTGTCTCATTTTTCCAGATGAGAAAGTTGAAATCCATTAAGGTTGACTTGTCGATGGTCCACAACTGGTGACTGGAGGGCCTGGGAAGAGACAGGCTGGTTTCCAGCCTCCTAAGCCAGTGTTGACGCCAACACACATGCCTGCGAAACAGTGCCTACCTCAGGAAGAGGATTCCAGGGCAGTCACTTCGCAAACACTAGTTGAAGCCATAAATGCCTAGCAAATTGAAACTCCGGCTGGATGTAAATGCTGACACCCACAACCTACCGCCTATTGCCTCCCCATTCTTCCACCCCTCCCTGTCCTTCTAAGCCCTAGTGTATTCTGTCTTCTCCTCTATGGGCTGATGTTCATCCAGTAGAATATCAGTTTGAAGTTAGGCAACAATCAATGGTAATGTTGAGATGAGATGGTGCCCATGTTACCTAGGGAGGGTGTTCTATAAATTTATTGGTAGAGATTTTTTCAATTTAGCTTCTTGCCATATTGAACCTTAAGGAAGGAATTCCAAAATAAAAGCATTTTATCTGGCAACTTTTATCAAGTCTTGAACTCACACTTATTTTTTTTACTCCACAACAGAAAGAAAAAAGACAATTCTTAACTATTCTAATTATGTTTCCCTGCTCTGAAAGCACAATTATGTGGTGGGTTGAGCGCATGGACAGTGGGGTCAGATGGAGCTGGTTTCTGCCATTCACTAGCTTTGTCTTGCTAAGTCTCAGATCTCTCATTTGTAAGATGGACATATAAAAGTACCCCTCCTACAGGGATTTTATAAGGAATAAATAAATTACTTGCCTTTAACATAGGGTCTATAACATAATAAGGACTAAAGCAGTTGTAGCTATTATGATCATTATTGGTGATATTCATATAACTTACAGCTGACCTTGCCCTCAGAGCCCCTGAGATGTCAAGCTTTAAAACACTGGGCATCATCCTTTTCTCCGTAACACTTTTACCTTCTTCTAAAATTTAAAAACATTAAGACTTAAACCAACAAGTTGAAAATATGATTCCTTATCCTGGTAACCCCCAAACTTTGTCAGATCTTTGTCAGACTATCACCTTTTGTTGCTACCGACCCATGAACCACAGAATTCAGAAGCGTGGCAGGAGGTGAGAAAATGGAAGGATTTGATCACCCATCAGAGCTCAGCTATGAAAATTACATCTCAGCCTTCTTGCTCTGTATTATTCTACTTTCATGGAAGTGCTTGGGAATTGATGATAATGTGTGCCTTTCTCAAGCACGTGGACATTATCACTGTTGGTTAGGTCCATGTTTAAGTCTCATTTTCCTTAGCTGTACTGGTAAGTTACCTGAATGTGGACCATAGAACTGGGGTGTGAATGGAATGAATCCCAGTCACCCACTCAGACCTCAGGTCTCTCTTTTCACAGCTCATAACAAGAAGATGTGCAGCATCTGCTTTTTGGCACCGGGGCTCTGTTCCTTTCCCCTGTTGATGACCAGAATGTGGGGACCTAAGATAGACACTGATTGGGTTTGAGCTGTGGTCCGCCAGATCCTGGGTGCTAGAGCGCAGAAGGTAACCTTGTAGTTTATTAAGCACCTCGAAGAATACTTTCACTGCAGTGCTCTGCACTTCCTGTTAGCTTGGTCTGAGACGTCTGCTGTGCAGGAATCTGCAGGTCCCCCTTTCCCACCACATCATCCCTTTGATCAAGGGTCACTAGACAAACTTTCCCTGATAACTCCATTGAGAACACCCACCCATTGTTCTTTAACTCTTTACTGTGATTTATGTTTCTTCATTAGTACTGATCAACACCTTGCTTTTCATATGTGTGCTTACATGTTTGGGACCCGTCTCTTCCTACTGAAAG
This sequence comes from Galagoides demidoff, assembly GCA_963574575.1. Classification (NCBI taxonomy): domain Eukaryota; kingdom Metazoa; phylum Chordata; class Mammalia; order Primates; family Galagidae; genus Galagoides; species Galagoides demidoff. The sequence goes on from CAUYQV010061999.1 coordinate 11,076, forward strand.
GAAGGCTTCACAAGCTGAGAGACCCTGTGTATTTTGTCCATTACTAGATCTCCAAGGCCTGGAAGAGTGTCTATCACATTCTATAAATTTAATTAAAATTTATTGTATAAATGAACTAGAGAAAAAGTAATTAGTGTCTTGAGAGTAGATCCAGGAAACCAGCAGCAGGTACTAGGTCTGAAAGGCAGGAGAAAAAGGGAACATTTGAAAATATGAGGTAGCTCTGGAGACCCAGAGGGAGGCAGGTCTACAAATGCATGGTGGGTAATGGGGGCCAAGGTCAGGTGTTGTCCTAGAGGATTGCTCTGGGTGAGGCAGAGGTGATTCAGTTGCAACCACTGGCTTTCAGATACAGGGGACTCTGGGAGTTGGGCCACAGGCCAGCAAGCCGCCTTTTTACTGTGGGACCTTGAAACATTAAAACGTTCATGCAGTTTGAACTGAATTGCACTTCCCTCTAGCTACATGGGGGAGACGGCCAGGTTTAGGGGTCCAGTTCATGTGGAAGAAGATGCAAGTAAGCAGAACGCATAGAGATAATACCCCATTTTATATAAAGGCTCATTTATATGGTGCTGCAACAAAATAAGCAAATTGAGCCCAGATTTAGAAATCAAGGTAAGAAAATACCTTATACCTGCCATGTATTGGCACGTGTCATTTATTACTTCTGTATATATCCATTATTAGGGAGATGTAAATTTGTCTAGGAGATCTAGCTCTCTTGAGATCTTTAAATGTGGTTTTCCCTCTGGGTATTAGGTTTGTTTCCAGGTGAAATGCTGACATGATTAGTGTGGGTTATTGTGGTATGTGGGGTCTGCGGTCTAGCAGCCCTGTGAGGCAGCTCTGTGGGGGGACTTTGGGGCAATGAAAAAGCTGTAGACTACTTGAAATAGTGTCCAGAGTTTCTCCTGGGGTAGCCATATAAAGAATGGCAGTGTTGCCTGAAAATGTAAGCTTTGGAGAACAGTTATTGGATGTTTTATGATCCTCTTTGAGCACAAATTTTCATTCACTTAAAATGGAATGAAACTTACCAAACTTACTTTCTACATGGAAGAAACTTACCAACCCCCTTGAAAGGGAATGTAAACTTCTTGGAAAGTTTAACCAATATTGAAAGAGAATGTGATGCCCTTAAAAGGCACCCCCCCCCCCAACTTAAGAGTCACCAGGAAAATCGAGTCTGGAGGCAAATGGTGGAAAGCTAAACTGCCTTTGGAGGAAATAGAATTTATAGAAGAACCAAGAGAAGAGAAACTTAATCATTCAGAAGTGAGTGAATGAATTGACTGATATTCCAAGAAGGTTAAGGTCACTTGAGAATAAATCACAATTTATGAGCTGGTTAGTAGGTTTTCCAAATAGTGCATCTGAAGGGAAGAATTCCACTCAAGGTCGTGCCCCAAAACACGAGCCTTCATCCAAGAGGGGATCGTTCACCTCTTCTACCCAGACTCTCACCTGAGCTCAAGTCTTCATTCCTCTACCTTTTCCCTTGAATTCAATTCTTCGTTGTGGATCCAAGGAAGTACTTTAGGAGACCAGGACCTCTTTTTCTTCTTGCTCCTTTAGCAAGCATGCATGGATCACCCCAAGGATACTTTCTGCCTAGGGAGTTTTCTGATCTACCATATCCTTCTGTAGCAAAGAGAGTGTCTACCAACTAAGAGTTTTTCTCATTTTTCTCTCCCAGATGCTAGATTCCCCACCCCTATCCTGAAAATAATGGCAAGTGACCTACAAGATAGAGTCAGCTTTCAAATAAACCTGCTGCCGAACTTCTAGAACCACAGCAAGAAACTTGAGAACCTTTGATTTCTCTTCAAAAGTAGTTCTGAATTATTTCTTGATTTGAGTTAAGCAACTACTATAACTTAGGTGATGACACTTCTGACCGAAAGGAAGTTCCTTTATCACAGGAGATGAAACGCCAACCTTACCTTATCCATCACCCAGTGTGGACTTCCCACAGGATAATTCCTCTTGTGACATTCCCTCGGTCTTCTGCCTCTTGTTGCCAGAACTGCTTTCTCCTGGCGTTTGTCTTTTTCTGCTCTCTTGCCTATTTTAGCCTTGGTTCAGACCCCAAGGCAAGAACCACATGCGATCTTCCAGATGACTTTGCAGTTCATGCCTCCTGTGCAAAAAAGAAGATAGAGATCATCTGGAAATAGTGGAATGTACTATAAAGAGTTTGAGGGTTCAGCCAAAAGATCTGAGTGTAAGCCTTGTCTGTGTGGCTGCTCACTATGTAGCTGAGAATTTTTTCAAATCTCTCTGACATTTAATTGCTTCATTTGTAAAAGGAAGACAAGGGTAACTCGAAAAGGATTCTTTCAAGATAATGTACTGGGGTAAATTCTAAAACTCTGCACAAACACTTGTTATTAATACATACTCATTCAACCCTATTATTCCCTAGAAAATGAAGGGAGATGAAATAACTCTTCTGGCAATTGGGGGCTTAATTTTTATTGTTCATTGTCAATTGAAAACCAAAGTCTGTACAGTATGAATCAGATGGAAATGCATGTGTAGCTGAGGATGTAAGTCACCTTAGGATCAGATGTGTTTCTCTTTGATACAACTAGGAAGTGTTCTGTGGTAAAGAGAGTACATGTCTGGCATTCATACAGGGAATCACTTTACGTAATTTGCCCAAAATTACTTACCCAAGGCTATTAAGTTTTATGCTTACTATGTTCTGTTTTTAATATGAAGAGTATCTGTCTGACATTACCCAGAGGAGTTGAAAAAGTTCTCAGCTTTGATCTTAAAACGGTAAGTGAGTAGTGTGTGTGTGTGTGTGTGTAAGGGTCACTGTTTGCATAAAAAGGAAAATGGAAAGGGTCTTGGGACCAGGAGTCTGAGTTGATTGAGAAGGAATCTACTATTTCACATTTACTGAAAATAGAAGCACCAAGGCTTCGCCAGACATGGTGTAGTTTGAAATGATTAAACTCAGTGCCAAAGGAAGGATCCCAGTGCCCTCTATCCCCGTGGAGTTGGAACAACCAAACCATTTTGACCAAAAATCACCAGGAAAATTCAACTGTATGAATAATCTAGATTGAACCTGAATGGGCTGATCAAGATCTTGATTGTTAGGCAATAGTTGAAACTGGACACATTCCTATTCTTTGATTGATTAGACATATTTAAGTATGCAGTAAATATTTGTTGACTAGGTGAATAAATGGAAATGTAGTCAGTCAGTGAATGGAAGTGAATAAGTGAACCAAAAGAGCAATGAATGAATAGAATGATTCTGAGCTTCAGAGAGTTGAAAGCTAGATGCCCAGCTGGCAATAGGCAGGCAGAGAATGAGCCAGATTAGAGATTCCAAAGGCTTGTTCTAAGGAAGCATATTATAGCAAGACAGGGTCAGTTAAGAGGCTGGCTCCAGAGCTGTGCAAGGCATAAGTGATGATTCTGCCTAATACTTGAATAACATCCTGCACTGCCCAATGGGAAGAGTTTGGGCTCTGGAAAGCACCCAGTGATTTTCAGGTCTGACTTTTTAGCTTTGGCAAACTATTAGGATATTTGACCTCTCTGATTTTCGACTTCCTCCTCTAAAAATGGTCTCCTACCGCCTACCTCACGTGATTGTTTCAAGGAATATCTGAGATGTCTCTAAATCTCTGGCACATTGTTCAGTCTCCATAAATGTCAGTTGCTTTCCCCTTTCCTTAGTCTTGGATTACAAAAATATCAGCAACATTCTTCAGATACAGACATAATAAAAACCAGCAAAGAATTGTAGCTTCTTCCAACATCACAGAAATTCATTTTAACTACCCAACACTGGCTTACTCCTACAGAAGCAGTACACGCATTCTTAAGCACACGTGTGTGTATAAGTGCACTGCATTGAGGGCCCATAACCACCTCATCAGTTGCTCTGTATGGACTTTACCCGGGATAATCCCTCCTCTGACATTTACCCAGGTTTCTGTCCTTTTCCTCCAGAGCTATGTTCCCTTGCTTTTGTCTTTGTCTATTCTCTTGCCAATTTTAGACAGCCCCTGCTGCAGACCCTACTCTAAGACCCACACCTTGTCCCCTAGACATCTTTGAAGTCCACACTCCCTCCGTCCACATTTAAGGGCACCAGAATTGACAAGGTCCACTGTTTCTTCTCTATCATCTGCCTCAATTCTTCTTTATCTTTTATCCTTACAAAACCCAATAAAACCTGTTTTTATTATTTCCTAATATTTTCTCAATCCTCAGTTCCCTTAGTTTATTCTTGCTGTTCCTAATCTCACAACTCCTTGTATCGATTTTATTTTAATGCGTTTATCTTGGTTATGTGTCTCTTTTGGTCTTTCAGGTGGGATTTAATTGAAGACCCCCCCCCCTTCTCCAGTCACGAGGTCTCTCTAGATAGCTCATCTTTTCTTTCTCAGCAGAATCCCTCCCAGCTTTTTGAGTCTTACTTTTATTCTGAGACTCCCCTCCTCACTCACACATATGACCATTTCTGGATTTTGAGATTGACGGATTTTCTAGGAAGTCCCTGCAGTATTCCTCCTCGGCTATCACAAACTCTCATGTTATTGTTCTGAAGATCATTCCCACGCTGCACATCACTGTGGACCGGAATCAGTCCCAGAGTAGTTATCTATCTAATGACTTCCTCTGTCCATTGAGAAATGAAATAACATAAAGGATGTCATAGGTGTATCTGAGTGCCGTGTCAAACAAATTGCCATTTAGCCAGTTTGTAGCTATTTGTCCTCATCTCTGCTGTGCCTCACTGTGGTGCCTATTCTGTGAATTGTGTGAGGAACACACCTTGTTCTTCATCAGCCCGAGGAACATCCCTTGAACCCTTACAATGGCATCCCTTCAATTTCTCTTCAGTCACGGAACCACATGACTTCCTCACCATTTGCTACTCAGTACTTGTGGCTTTTGGAAGTCTGTGTTTATGATGCTTCATGCTGTAGGTTAATTCTGTCTCCAAACACATCTGTGACTGTGGTCATTTTCAGCAACCTCCTGTCTTTGAGAAGCCCTTCCGTTTCTTTTTCTCCTTGGCCCTTTTGATTCCTGCCATGTTTCTTTTTCTCAGCCCACTGATCATGGCTAAGATATTGCTAAGATCCTTAGAAGCTGAATCTTTAATGTTGAAGGAAGTGTTTTAGCTTAGGTGATTCTTGTGGTTTTCAAATTATGCTGTACTAGCAGGTAGATTCCAGCCTAGTCTATGGACAAAGTTCCATAAAAAAATGTTGATTCACTAACTGAGCAAATGACCTGCTCCTTCATCTCATTTGCTGTGCTCAGGTGCCATTTGGCCCAACTTCGTTTCTTCTTTTTTTGTCTTGAGAACTATGTCAGGAGAAATGTGCCAGAGAAACCAGTCCATAAATAGATCATTACTCACGGGGAGAGATGCCAAATAGACTTGTTATGTGTCCAGGAAAACACTGGGGATCCTGAAAAGCAAAATGAAAAGTGACAATCCAGCTTATCATGTCATTGGGAAGACAAAAGGCATAGACTTAAGACAGCATGATCCTTGATCTAGTGAGCATTTGAGATAGAACGCACCAGGCCAACCAGAGCTAATTAAAAGCCACAGGGTTCACAGAGCCCCTGGGCCTCTCAAAAACTGTAAACTTCTTACTGTGTCACTTATGTATTCCCTCACAACATCAGAGAAGAATACACTACTTTAGGATGTAGGGCAACCCAGGAAAAATGGAGCTCTCGATGAGATAGTAAGTCACAACAAACGAGAGATCCTTTTACAGGAAAGGGTTCCTTTTCTTCAGGTAAAGCATAAAGATTAATGTGATGCCATCTCATTTCAGGGGGATTCGCAGAAGCATTGATTTTATCATAGGAAGCATGCATGTCTCCTAATGTATTTGCACTGAATATGCATAGTTCAGTAGCCACAAACCCTCATAGGCCAGGGAAGATCTTGCTTCAGAGCTACTGTCTACAGCAGTGATTTCCAACCCATCTGCTGTGGCACAGCGGTGTGCCCGGGGAGGATCTTAATTGTGCTGCAAACATTCTTAGAGATCATTCATTAAAATTATTTTTGAAAGAAGATCAAAGTGCAGTAAGTATATTCTTTTTTAATCAGCATAATTTAAGTGTGCCCTGGAAATTTTTTTTTTTTTGAGACAAAATCTCACTATGTCATGATGTCTCCCTCAGTCGAGTGCTGTGATGTCACAGCTCACAGCAACCTCAAACTCCTGAACTCAAGCAATTCTCTTGCCTCAGCCTCTCAAGTGGCTGGGGTCTCAGGCGCCTGCCACAATGCTCAGCTATTTTTTTGTTGTTGCAGTTGTTTAGTTGTCCTGTGCCTGGTTCAAACCCACCACCCTTGGTGTATGTGGCTGGCACCATAACCACTGTGCTATGGGCACCAAGCCTGGAAATTTAACTACAGGTTCAAGTGTGTCATGAGATCAAATAAAAAAAGTTGAAAAACACTGGTCTAGAGGGTGGCCATTCACTAGTACCTACGGACAATTAAGCCTTAGAATATGGAAAATCATAATAATACCCATGGCAGACAATAGTTAGTAAACATCCTATCAAAGAGAACTAAAGAATAAAAAATGGACAATAGTGACATGAGCAAGGGGTATGAACAAGAAACTCACCAAAGAGAAAATGCAAATAGTCAATACCTGTATCAAGGGAAATTCAATTTCACTAATGGATGGAGACATAAAAACTCAAGATACCATTTTGCAGTTACAGATTAATGAACAATTTCAAAATATTTTCACTGAAGACTGGCACAGGTATGTGAAAATACACACTCTGAATGCTGCTAATAGTCATGTAAATGGCTGTAACAGTTTTGGAACTTAATTTCCAAATATTTTCAAAATTGAAAGTGTACACACCTTTTCATCCAGTAGTCCAGTGTAGCAGACATACAGCTTATGGGAAGCAGAGGCGAGAGTTAAACTCGGAATACTCTGTAATTATGAGAAACACCAGTAACATCTCGGTAATATAACACGTTGGTGATGCAGGCATGGGGAAGGGATTCAGCTCTCATAACATGAGAGCTCAGGAGACAAGACCATCAGTGACTAGCAGTCTCTACACCTGTGGTGCAAGTAGCCACGGGATTACGTCTATAAGAAGCTGCAGGAGAAAGCAATCGGGGCATGCTCATTCTTTCATGGACCCGCTCACTCTGACTCTGTCCCTTCTCCTGCCCAGACGGCCCCGGCTCAAGGCACTGCTAAGATTCACTTTCTTACTAAGACTGTTTCTCTCCCTTGAAGACTGTTTTTTTCTCTCCCTTCTGCTAAGGTGAATAGCCCTCAGGCACCTATGGATAATTGTTCCTAAGCAAGATAGCTCAGTGGTCCACGTCGGGACAGTGGATAAAGCCCAGTTCTGGGCCCCCACAAGTGGCACCCCAGATGGGACCCGACAGTCCAGTGTTGGGGAAGATAGTCGAAGGAAATAAGGAATGGGCACATAAGGATATATATCCAAATTACACAGCATTTGGTAGCTGAAATCTGGAAAAATATCTGGATGCTTATGAGCAGGACATTGAATAAATTATAGAGTAGAAAATAAATTCAATTATGCCACTTTGAAAAATGTGGTTTTATGGCTCGGTGCCTGTGGCTCAATCGGCTAAGGTGCCAGCCACATACGCCTAAGGTGGTGGGTTCAAATCCCCAGCCTGGGCCCGCCAAACAACAATGATGGCTGCAACCAAAAAATGGCCGGGCATTGTGGCGGGTGCCTGTGGTCCCAGCTACTTGGGAGGCGGAGGCAGGAGACTCGCTTGAGCCC
>CAUYQV010062005.1:0-26126 GCA_963574575.1 Galagoides demidoff
GGTTTCTGTAGTCCCAACCACTCTGGAGGTTGAAGCAGGTGCACTACTTGAGCCCAGGAATTTGAGGTTACAGTGAACTAAGTTAATGCCATTTGACTCCAGTTTGGGTGACAGAACAAGACCCTGTCTCTAAAAAAAAAAATTAATTAATTATAAAAAATCAAAAACTAAAAAAAAAAAGGTGTGCCTTTAGGTCAGACTGGTTGGGTTTAAGTACAAATCCTTGCCTCCCCACAGGGTGTATAAACACAGGAAAGTTGTCTAACATCTCCTGTTTCAGTTTCCTTGTCCACACAGGCTGTCAGAACAGCTCCCACTGGGCAAATAAAAAACCTTTGCTGTAGTGATTTGGGAGATGAACATGACCCTCACAGACACCTGTCAGTTGTTCTGTCAACTGATGCCCTAGAAAAATATGCTTCCCCTGAAGTTTGCCTGCTTCTATTACAAAAAAGAAAATGTAGAGAGGGAAAGTCTCACACACACACACACACACACACACATATATATATATATATATATATATTTTTTTTTTTTTTTTTTTACAGGATGAATGCTAGTTTAAGAGCTAAAGTGTTTAGTAGTAAACTCTGAAGTTCCCTTTCATTGATTTCTGGTTAGATAGGACTTGATCATAACTGAAGTAACACCTGAATCAGATTACACAAAGAGACCATGTAGGAGGGTAGTTTTTAGAAACAGCCCAGTGTGGGCAAGTACCTGTGGCTTCCCTAAAACTCCCTGAGTTGGAACGTGGCAGGGCTTTCCACGTTTCCAGGGCTTTCCTAGCATTCCCCGTTCCCCTCATCCTATGTGAAGCTCATAGTAAAAGCTGATACTTTCTGAGCCCCGAGTTTGTGGCAGATGCTATCTGAGCACGTTTTCTGGCTTTCCCATGTCACCCCATTAGTTAGCAAGAAGAGAAATCAGGACTTGAACCCAGGCCATCTGGTCCTAAAGTTCCTGTCTTTAACCAGCACACTGCCCCATCCCCAGTGCATACTGGGGCAGATGGTCCTAGAAGGGAGATAGTTCTTTGTGTGGGGAGATGGTCATCGCAGGGCAATCTTGTCTGCTGCAGGACCAAATGAGAAGAGAGCCCTGAAGTGTGCAAACACTTGGTTTCTTCATATAAAAATATTTTTTTTCACATAGGCAAAGATTAGAAGGGAGAAAAAAACCATAGAACAATCATGGCAGAGTGGAGGTAAGATCTGGGATGACTTTCCTTCTAGACAGTTCCTTTAATGGATTCATTAAACTGAGTAAATAATAAAAGAAGAGGGGGTGGGGAGAGTCGTTGATTCTTATTTCAAAACTCTTTGTCCACAAGTCAAGCCTCCCATGAGTGCACACAGGGCAGGGAAGGGCAGGTGTCCTCCGCCCAGACTTCATGTCTAGGTCTGGAGCTCACCCTGCCCTCCTACTGTGGCATGTGCTGCTGGACCCCCAGGACCCCCATCGTGTTTGTTCCTCATCATATCTACACTAAGAATTTCCCCTTCTGACCTAACACTCCCCATCCACACTGAGGAAGCCCTTTCCTCATCCCACCATTGGGCAAGACAGTGGCTTCGAGGCCCAAACCTGGCTGCCAATTCACCTCTGGTCTTATTAAACACACCAGCTCACCATGTGGCCCTGGAGTTGTTGGGGGCAGGAGGAAATCTCTCCAGGCCTCAGTTTCCTCATCCAGAGAATGGGAATAAACACCCAATTTGTCTATTACTCCCTCAGGGAACTTAGATGCCAAAGACCCAGGATGTGGGTCTTGTGAGTGTGCTCAAGATCTAGCAAGGAGCTCGGAGCAGCAGCACCCCAAGACACAGGCAGCACCTGGCCTGCCATGTGGCAGGGCTCAGCACCTCACCGAGTAGCGTCTCCAGCGGGCCACCAGCTCATCCTCTGTCTCCGCCTCCACCACTGGCTCCAGGCCTTCCTGGGCCAACCTCTGCAGGCCCTCCCTGAATTCACCCAGCTCCGTCTCCAGCCGCCTGATCTGCTGCTCATAGGCTCCCCTGGATGCCAGCAAGCCCAGCAGCCTCTCCTCCTCCTCCTCCCCAAGGACGCGCAGCTTCTCCAGGACTTTCCTCATCTCCTCCAGTTCCCCAGTGATCTTCTCCGCACCCAGAGGGGACGTGTTCTGAATGACCCCCACGGACTGCTCCTCCAGCCGCTTCAGAGACTCCTTGCCCCGGGGGAAGTCTTTGAAGATCTCCTGAAGGGGGGAGTAGTAGACAGGAAAAAGCGTGTATGTGGGGGAAACCTGCTCTGCATTTTCCAGAGCAGACCTGGGAATGCTGTGCAGAACACTAATTCCTAGATCCTTGGGTTAGAGCCCAAGAAGGGCCTTCCCAAGGGCTGTCTGCCTTGGAGCAGCGATTGGCAACCTGAGAACTTCATTCCTTCCCCTTTTTCAATTCATCTGACCCAGTCAAGGAGAAAGTCTTTGTTGGTGCTTCTCTATATTTAACCCTTCCTGACATTTGCTATCTTCCTTTTTAATGAAGAGAGAGGTGGCCTTAGGCTCAGCACCTCAAGCTAGAGACACTGTAGATTCCGACAGGATCTATTGGCCTCATTTGGTTTCATTGTATTTATTTACCTAAATAAATACAATTATCTACTGATGATGAATGGACGGATGTGCTGGATTTTCCAACTATGACAGTGATATATGTTTTCTTTCTCAACAAATGATCATCAGTTCTTTAAGAAGCTAGTCAATTTAAATGCAAATATTAAAGAAATAGTACAGGGTGCCACACTATTGTGTAAACAATTAAAAAGTGGTCCTTGAATTATTGAAGATACTTTACAGAGGGACTCAGGCTCATTAAGACCAAGTGAGAAAGGCCAGAGGAGACCAGCTTCCTCCCCACAGGCCTGATGCCACACCAGGCTCCTTCCCCTCTGGGTGACACCTGACTTCTGGCTGGATGATTCTTCATGGGGGCAGGGGGCCTGTCCTGCACACTGCAGCATGGCCAGCAGCATCCCAGGTCTCCACCCATCAGAGGCCAGTGGCAGCACCTGCCCTCAGTTGTGACAAATAAAAATGTCTCTAGACTGTGCAAAATGCCCCCCATTTTAGATCCACTGGCCTAAGCCATGCCACTGTGGTCCTGGGTTTTCAAATGCCCTGCTGGCTTCAGAGATTTCCATTAAAGCAGCCCAGGCCCAAACACTTTGTACTGGATTCCACGCTTCTCCTCTTGAGGGTCTGTGTGCCATGGATGCCTGCATCTCCTGTGGCACCCAGCACCATCCTATTAATAAACTATAACATAGAACCCACGGTGGGGGCACCCACTCAGCAGATACCTTAGACCCCTCTGGTCTAGACGCAGCAAGCATTACCTGCAGTGCGGAGAGGCGCTGTGGCATAGGCAGCTGGCAGTTCCGCCCCAGGCAGCCGTTCACCTTCTCTACCACGGCCTTCAGCCACAGCTGGAACTCATCCACATCTGCCTGGTACTGTGCATGCTCCCCGGCCACCCGCTCCAGCAGGTCCACCCGGTCCTGTGAGAGGGAAGAACCATCAGCCATAAGGGTCTCCAGCCCAGTCTGCCCCTGGCCTTTGAGGCCAGAAAAACTTCAGCCTGCCTTTCTTTCTCTCTCTCTCTCCCTCCGTGTGTGTTTGTGTGCAGTATGTTGAGGGCAGATATACAGCCAAGCCTCAGCCCTTTCACTGAATACAAGGAGATCCCAGATGCTCTGTTCTGCCATATCAACTAGTATTTTTCAACCTTTTTTTAATCCCCCACACACTTGACCCTACAGTTCCACAACACACTTAAATTATGTTGATTTTTAAAAAGTAAAAAAAAAAAGAATATACTCACTGTGCTTTAAACTTCTTTCAAAAATAATTTAATTAATTATCTTTAAAGATTTTCACAGCACACTGGTTGAAAATCACTGGCATAAGCAATATGCCAAGAGACTCTCAGCTTTGGAGACTAAAGCATGTTGGCACTGGGCTCTGCCAATTATGCAGCCATGTCCTAGTAGTAATGGCGCTGAAGACTGGGACATGGTAACAGCAGTGACCACAGCAACATTAACACCACCACTACTACTATGTAACGCTTACTTTTTGAGCACCCACCAAAGTGCTGGGCACTTGCCCTAAGAACTTTACATGTATGATCTCATGAACTCTCCTGACCACCCCATAGAGTGGCATCAATCTGACAGATGAAGACTAGGACGCAGAGAGGTAAAGGGACTTGTCCAAGGTCACCTAGACGGGAAATTGCTAAGATCGTAGCTCTAATATACAACAGTGTCTACAGTGTATGCAAATAACTGATAGGCTACTCCCATTTCCCCATGATGTTCATTGCATGGGTTGGAATCATCTCTATTTTTAGCCAGTCCCACCAAAGGTCTGACCATACAGGGACAAGACAATAGTATGAAGGTGGCTGACATTTGGGGAAATTACAGGGTCCCTGTTATCAGACCTATTGTGCTCCTAGAAACTTAGTTTTTCTTTTTTTTTTTTTGAGATGGAGCCTCAAGCTATCCCCCTGGGTAGAGTGCCATGGCATCACAGCTCATAGCAACCTCCAACTCCTGGGCTCAAGCGAGTCTCCTGCCTCTGCCTCCCAGGTAGCTGGGACCACAGGTGCCTGCCACAATGCCCGGCCATTTTTTGATTGCAGCCATCATTGTTGTTTGGCAGGCCCAGGCTGGGGATTTGAACCCGCCACCTTAGGTGTATGTGGCTGGTGCCTTAGCCGATTGAGCCACAGGCGCCGAGCCGAAACTTAGTTTTTCAAAACACTTTCCAATTATAGCACTGTCTCCTTGAACCCCTCAACAGTTCCCTACTGTTCCAGGCTTAAATCCAAGTTCCAAAGCCAGGGTTGTGGCTCCAACCCAGGCCCAGCCTTGAGGATGTAACTAACCCTCTGGGCCTGAGTCTGCTTCTCTGTCTGGTGCAGTTACAACAGCACCTGCTCACCATCCTTAATCATCAGAGAAATGCAAATCAAAACTACTTTGAGATATCACCTAACTCCTGTAAGATTAGCCCATATCACAAAATCCCTAAACAGAGATGCTGGCGTGGATGCGGAGAAAAGGGAACACTTCTACACTGCTGGTGGGAATGCAACCTAGTATGCTCCTTTTCAAAAGACGTCTGGAGAACACTTAGAGAACTCAAAATTGACCACCAGGTGATCTTGGTGCAAAAGAGTTTGGGAACCACTGTTCTAGATAATGGCAAGGCTTTGGATCTGAAGGATCCTGGGTCCCTGCATGACTGCATGGAGCAGACTTCTTTCTTTGCCCCTCTTCCTTTACCTCACTGGACTGTGACATGAGATAATTTTTTGTACTGCATTAGGCTCCGGAGATCCCCAGGTTGCTTTCTGTGGCAGTTAGCCTGTCTTGCCTAGCCTGGCTCCCTGATCCTTCTACTACTGTTCTTATGACTGTAATAACATTCTGCTTTTGTCTTTGCTACTGCAAGCCTGGGGAATGACAAAGAGGGAATAAGCTAACAGTTAAGTATTCTTTTTTCTCAAGATTGAATTTTCATATACTATTCCCTCCACCTATATTGTTACTTACTTCTTACCTAGCAAAATATTACTCATCTTTCAATCATCTCCACATCTACAAAATCTTAAGATCCCTACATCAGTGATTTTCAACCAGTGTGCCAGGAGAGGACCTTAGGTGTGGTGTGCTGTGAAAATTTTTAAAGATCATTATATTATTTTAAAAATAAGTTCAAAGCACAACAAGTATATATGTTTTTTGAGAAACATAAGTGTGCCACAGATGTTAACTGTAGGTTCAAGTGTGCCATGGGATAAAAGAAGTTGAAAACAAAACCTTAGATGATAAAGAAAGCAGCTTTCTACAGAGCCTTATAGAAACCAAATGCTTCCTAATGTGAGACAGTCATCTCAAACACCCCAAATTGGTCATAATATTACATGACCTTTTTTTTTTTTAGAGACAGGGTCTCACTTTATCACCCTTGGTAAGAGAACCGTGGCAGCCTCACACAGCTCACAGCAACCTCCAACTCCTGGGCTTAGGTGATTCTCTTGCCTCAGCCTCCCGAGTATCTGGGACTACAGGTGCCCACTACAATTGGCCCAGCTATTTTTTTGTTGCAGTTTGGCCAGGGCCGGGTTTGAGCCCACCACCCTCATTATATGGGGCTGGTGCCCAACTCACTGAGCCACAGGTGCCACCCACATGACTTTTTATACAGTTGATATTTTTAAGTATTCTCCAATATGGTAAGGGTTACTTTGTGGGGGGAAAATGCTTTTTTCCTACTCCTAACACATATTTCTGTGAGTAACTTAGTTCTGCCCAGTATGAGTCCTCTAGAATTTTTCTAAGTGGGCTTATTGAAAAATTTTTAATTGATGTCAGTCAACCTTATGGATTGCTGCTTGACAAATCAATATGTTAACATATTTTATAAAACTCTAAAAGGGTTTTTTTTTAACCAGATAAAAACCTAATTTCTACCATCCATTTTTTTAAAAAAAATCCACACTGAGGAATTTCACCTCCATCCTGACATAAAAATCATTGGCCCTTTTAACTGGGCTGGATTACGAGAAACTACAAAATGCCTATTTTTTTTTTTAAAGTATTGAGTCTTAAGTAGCCTTGATGCAAAACAAGAAAGTAGTTTCCTTGGCCTCTTCCTCTGAGATTCATTACCCTGATGGTGAGGAGAGGCAAGAAAAATGTAATCCCAGTTTTAAAAAATCCAAAGCAAAAGGACCTTCTCCCTTATGTTTACAGTGGGTCACTGGAATCTTCACCCCCATTCCCCCTGATTCCCCCCTGGAGCTGGTGTTCCTTCCTTTCCATGCCAGAGTTTCCTCCTCTGTCAGAGCCAACCCCACCTTCAATTTACCCATCAGCTAGTTTTAGTTTTAATAGACATTTCAAAGAAAGTTAAAACAGTTACATCACATAGACATAAGAACTTTGACCCTCTTGCTCATCGCACCAAAAGCTATGTCCAACTAATGCTGAGAAGCAGTGATGTACCTGACCTGGGCCCAACACATTTGTTCTCTGCATGCCTGAGTTGGGAAGAAAGCTCACGGCTCAAGTGTGCCCTGAAGTCCAGCACAGGGCCTACTAGTTAACATCCAGTCTATCCTGACTGAATATATTTTAAATTCTTACTGAATTAATGCAAAAACTAAAGATGAGTAATTAGTAAGATATGGGAGTAAATGCCACATTTTTGGTAGTGCTCAGAATATAGTTGATATTCTGCAAATATTACCAATATTATAATTACAAATTTAAAGCTACTTAATCAGATATGATAATTTTGGCTTCAGCTTATGGAGGAATTTTGATCATTTCCACTCTTCTCCCTTCTTTCAACAATCTTCAGTGGTTTCTTATGCACGTTTGACTTTTCCATTTTGTACGTGTTCTGATTTGGTTCTGAGATTTAATTGTGCTAACTTTTAGGATCATCTTTTCCCTTCCATTATTTCATACCCCATTTTTCACATTTGCTTATCCTTAAGTTAATTTTACTAATAATCATTTCTTATTTTCATTCATGAACTTTTTGGGGGCTAGGGGACTGGAGAGATCTGGACAATGCTCACAGTGAACTCAGACAGCAGAGGACTCAAGTGTGTAGAAGAAAAAGCATTTCCCTCACTCCCCATGGGAAGACACCATGGCTGATATTTGCAGGGAAAACCTTGTCAGTCCCGAGAAGAGGACAATCCATTATCTTCTGGCATAAGATGTTGCCTCAGAAAACTCTGAGAATTCCCTGATTTGGGCTTCTTTTAAAGTAATCTTATTTTTTATACTTGGAAACTTGAAAAATTATTTCATTTTTCTTAAAATTTAAAGGGACACTTCCTAGGTGAAGGACTCAAATACAACTAGGACTTTACCTTACAAATGTGAACAATGTAACCTAATTATATGTGCCCTCATATTAACTCAATAAAAAAAAACCCTTGAATTAAAAAAATTATTTTACTAGATTTTAGTTATTATACTACTATTGATATTAATTAGGACATAGCCTTTTAAATATTCAATTTCAGGTTTTGGTTTTAATTCTGTAACTTTTTTTTGAGACAGAGCCTCAAGACAGAGCCCTGGGTAAAGTGCCATGGCATCACAGCTCATAGTAACCTCCCACACCTGGGCTCAAGTGAGTCTCCTGCCTCAGCTTCCCAAGTAGCTAGGACCACAGGCACCCGCCACAACGCCCGGCTATTTTTTGGTTGCAGCCGTCATTGTTATTTGGTGGGCCTGAGCTGGATTCGAACCCGCCACCTTAGGTGTATGTGGCTGGTGCCTTAGCCACTTGAGTCACAGGCACCGAGCCTGTAAATTTTTTTACATTACCCCCTTGGTCATCTGTCCTAGCACATCTGCCTCATAGTCTCCCTCAGGAATAGATGTTAATTTTTAGTTAGGTCCACACCCTGCTGTCCACCCCAGTCCTCGTCCCTCGCATTACTGTCATGGTAGACACCTTGAGTTATGCTCCTGCAGTCCGTCTACAGGTTCACGTACAGGAGAACCTGATTCTTCACAGGAATTCTTGTACTTTTGCTGCTAGTATTAACCTGAGTAGTTCCAGAATCCAACCTACTCTATACTTACTACTCCTCTCTTAAACTGGATGAGGATGGTTCATAGTTCTTACTCAGCATTTTTTAGGGTTCACTTTCTGCTTCTTTTTCTTTTGTTCGGAGTATTCTGTCAGCATCTTTGCATCACTCATAATTTCATGTGTCCGGAATGCTCGGCTTGGCTGAGATTCCAGGAACAAGAAAGAGGTACCTCAAGGCTGACTTGATTGACCTGTGGGTTAAAGAGTGGAGAGAAAAGCAAAATCTGAAAATCAGCATGGATTGCTGAAACCAGTGTCAAGATCCAAGGACAAAATATAAATGAAGCAGCAGCCTCACCCCCTGTGAAGACAGAGAGTTAGAGACCTCGGGTAAACACTGTCCGGAAGGCAGAGCAAGTAAGTGGACCGAGGTGGGAAAGCTGGGTCCTGAGTCTCTGAGATACTTTAGGAGGCGACTAACTGTACTAAGCAGTTTAGACAAAAGGGGAAGCTGAGTCAAGTGAGAAATCCTATCTCATGTCTGCTGTTAAAGCTTATGCCCGGGGGCCTGGACGGGCCATGTGGCTCCTGGCAGAAGTCCTTCCTGAGACCGTGTCTGCCACTCAGGTTGGCTGGCAGCCGTGCCTAGATCCCCTGATCACAGACAGGAAGGAATGTGCTCCCTTCCATTTGTTCTGGCAATTGCTGAGATTGTTTTTCTCTTCTGGATGATTCCACAGGTAGATATTTCAATTAAAAAAAGAAAGAGTTCTCAGCAGTTTCAATTCACTCTACCATTTTCTGTCACCTTTGACAAAAATTGGGGAATTGATAGCAATATGAAAAAAAGACAGAAGTCCCAATTACTGTGTGTAATATTCTACCAATATACTTCCCTCCACCCACTCCCGGAACAGACTATAATTAATTACATAAATTCAGCATTCACAGATCAAAACTGTTTGTGTAAGATGGCTAACAAAGGTGTCCTTTGCCCGAATTTGTGTGATATGGAAACATGCCCAAGAGGAAGTAAAATGAAATTATTAGGTCACTTTGGATTTTCCAAAACCTTAAGATAATAATCTCTTTGATAGACAACTGAAAAGTTTTGGTATCAAATTTGTAGCTTTGACGCCATGTGAAGATGGGCCATTTAAATGAAATGTATATTTTCCAGGAAGAAGTGTTCAGAGTTAAGGAAGCTTTCATCAGAATGTGCTTTGCTGGCCCCTCAAAATTGCTGTCTGGCCCCACCCTCAATCAGAGAAGGGGCCCAGCTCAGCGACTTGTCAGAAACGCAAGCAGAACGTTGGCCCACAGCACCTCCTGGGAGACAGGGCTTCCAAAGTAAGTGCATGTTTATATTCCAGAGTTCCCCACGTCAGCTCTATTTTACACTGAATTTTAAAAACATGTCAACAGAGTCGATACATGGCATGTAACAGATAGCCACTGAATACACAAAACAGGCAGTCACAGGCCATGAGAAAATAGAGTAGGAATTCTGTTGTCAATACACGTACACGTCAACTAATCCTTCAAAAGTGGAGGAAAGCTTCCTTCATTTCTTTCATAAATTTTGGCTTCAGAACTTGCTCCAACTTCAGGACTATTTCCATACCACTCATTTATTGATCCAGCTATCCATCTATTCACCATCCAATATTTTCTGAGTATTCAGTACATGTTGACATGATTTTAAAATTCAGTGTAAAATAGAGCTGAAGTGAGGGAGGAACTCTGGAATATAAACATGTACTTATTTTGGAAGAACTGCTACTTCATGAAGTAGCAACAAAAATAATTTTATGGCTGGGGTTACCACAACATGAGGAACTGTATTAAAGGGTCGTGGCATTAGGAAGGTTGAGAACCACTGCTCT
Source organism: Galagoides demidoff (assembly GCA_963574575.1). Taxonomy (NCBI): domain Eukaryota; kingdom Metazoa; phylum Chordata; class Mammalia; order Primates; family Galagidae; genus Galagoides; species Galagoides demidoff. The sequence continues at coordinate 10,483 of CAUYQV010062005.1, forward strand.
AAAGGGTGAGAATCAGACCGACCCCTTTCTAGGCCTTGTCTTGTGAAATCAGCTGCCTTTGCCTCTCCAGGGTAAGGGTTAGGGTTGGCTCCAGACTTGGCTCCCTTGCCTTAACGCAGGGAGCTGGCGAGTTCTGTTCGGGTTCTTGCTTCTGGGAGAACTAATCATGGTGAACTCTCCAAGGCAGTAGGCTGGTAAGCACAGGGCTCAGGGCCAACGTGTTTGTTTCCCCCTCTCAAGAGAGGATAGCTGCCCTTATTATCTGGATCCAGTATCTCGGAAACCATTGTTTCATATATTCTGGTTGTTTTGGCCAAGAAGGTAAATCCAGACTCTGTCTCTTCATCTTGGACGGAAGCAGATGTCTACTGCTGAGTTTCCAGAGCTTTCAAGTATTCTGTATAGGAGACTTTTGTTGTGTAGGTGATTTACAAATGTTTTCTCCCAGTATATAGTTTGTTTATCTTTTCATTCTCTTAATTCTGTATTTTGTTCAGAACAAGTTTTAATTATAATGTTCAATTTGGCACAACCTTTTTTCCTAACCCCAGGTCAGATAAGTTTTCTTCTATGCATTTGCTACTTTTAAACTACAATTCACTTCATTTTATTTCAATTGTGTGCATGGGAAAAATTCATCTCTTGTTACTGAACTGTGTAGGATCCGTCTCATACCAGGCGTTCATTCTGGGCTATATTCCGTAGGGATCCTGACACACCTGTAATTATCTGAGTCTCCACTGGATGTCAATACCGCTCAAGGAAAGGCAGTTCAGGCATCGTATTGGGTGTACAAAACAATCTGCTTTACAGAAGAGTTAACATGGAATGATTAGAAAGGAGGCTAGAAAAAGTGACACTGCTTTGGTCCCATAATAAAAGTCAGGCAGAGTGGTGGCATTGCAGTATTGAAATTCATAACAACGCTGAACTCCAAAACTGAATTCTATTTTCCACTCTGGCTCTTTAGTAGCTGACATATGCAAAAATGAGACCACATTTTTGGTTGAATTATTTAGCTAATTCTCACAAAGTATTTTATTGAACTAGAAAGTTCAATCACTATTTCATTTCTTCTGTTCACTTTCCAGACATGTACATATTTCAGCAGTGATCAGGTGGGAAAGAATGACTTTGATGAGAAAAATACCTGGACCATTTTGGGTCATGTCCAAGGATATCACCAACCTCAGCAACATAAAACAGGGCTCAAAGAGTAGTGTTCTTTGATCAAATTTCTGAGCAGGTCTCATTTCTAAGAAGGGCCATACGAAACTTAAATTTGAGGCTTAAGATCTTTAAGAACCAGATTCTAGATATATTTTATAGGTTTATCATTCTGAATTAGGTTTATACATTCTATCATTGCTATATTATATAAAATCATGTCTTTCTATAAGATTACTCATTCTGAAAGTTGGAAAGAATAAAATGTCTGATATTTTGGCTTTATATTTTTCAGGTGGGAATCTGGAATTCTTAGGAATTCTACAGGAACGTGGGACTGACATATGCAGGATCACATGGCACTCATCCACTCAGGTCCTCCACGGGGTGGGGGAGTATCTCAGGGGGCACTGTGGGAAATATCTCTAATGTGTAATATGAATATAGTCAAAAGACTTCCAGTTAATAGAGTATAAAAGTGAATTTATGCTTATCATTACCTAACTAGCATTGTGCTAGTGTGAATAGCAATATCAAAAATATTGAATAATCATATTTAAATCAGATGAAATTTTTAAATAGACACTTTAAAAGTATTCTTGCATTTAGAAAAAGGCACCCAAAATTCAGTCTAAAATAATAGGGATAATTTAGCCAAGCAGAATTATATCTTAAGAGTAAGATGCTATTTTTTAAAAATTTCAGGTTAATATGAGGGCACAAATGATTAGGTTATTTTGTTTGCATTTGTTAGGTAAAGTTCAAGTTGTAGTTGAGCCCTTCACCCAGGGGTGTGCTGTATGTGCTGTATGTATATAGGGTGCATGAAGTGAGACCACATCAATCCCCCTCCATCTCCCCTCCCCTTTCTCCTTCCCCCTCCCCCCTAATTCAATTATGTTTTTCACTTGTGTGTAGTTGTTTACCTGTTGCTTTCTTATTACTATTGCATACATCAAATACGTGCTTTTCCATTCTCGTGATACTTTACTAAGAAGAATGTTCTTCAGCTTTATCCAAGTGAATATAAAGGACGTAAAGTCTCCGTCCTTTTCATGGCTGAATAATAGTACTCCATGGCATACATATATCACAGTTTATTAATCCATTCATGTGTTGATGGGCTGGGCACTTGGGTTGATTCCATTTTTTGGAAATTATGAATTGAGCTGCCATGAATATTCTAGTGCAAATATCTGCATGGTAAGAGGATTTTATTTCTTTTGGGTAGATATCTAGTAATGGGATTATAGGATCAAAGGAAGGTCCACTTTGACCCCTTTAAGCATTCATCATTTTCAGTCTTACCAACAGAGTAAAAGTGTTCCCTTCTCTCCACATCCATGCCAGCATCTGCGGCTTTGGGACTTTGTGATGTGGGCTAACCTCACTGGGGTTAGGTGATATCTCAGGGTGGTTTTGATTTGCATTTCTCCAATAATTAGGGACAATGAGCATTTTTTCATGTGTTTGTAGGCCATTTGTCCATCTTCTTCAGAGAAGTTCCTGTTCAAGTGTCTTGCCCACTGACAAATGGGGTTGTCTGCCCTTGTTAACTAATTTGAATTCTCTGTAGATTCTTGTTATCAGGCCTTGGCAGATTCGAGGCATGCAAACATCCTCTCCCATTCTGAAGCTGTCTGTTTGCTTTAGTTGCAGTGCCCTGAGCTGTGCAGATTAGCTTGATCATGTCCCACTTATTTATTTTTGGTGTTGTTCCAATTTCCAAGGGGGTCTTTTTCAAAAAATCTTTTCCCAGGCCCATATCCTCAAAAGTGTTTCCCATACTTTCTTCTATAATTGTTATTGTTTCTTGGTAAGATGATGTTTTAATAGAAGTTTTGCATTCAGGTATTGGAGATAGAGCAAATATAAAGATTTTAGCTCTGTCTAAGGATTCTGAGTATTCAATTGTGACCTGTGTCCTGTGGGAGCTTAAAATCCTGTGTAGGTAAATATCCAGCAAATCTAATCTTAAAATTATAGTAAATGGGCTGCTCTACAAATGAGGGCTGCTATCACCCCACAATTATGGTATCTAGCTACATATGGTTTCACTGCATTCATTTTTAATATTTTAGAGTTTAACTGCATTTAGTTTTAAATTTCATGTAGTGACAAGATTTTGTTCTAGCATGCATACTTTCTGGCAGACTTTTCCGCAATGTATGTGTTAGGTTGTTGTATTCACATATGTGCTTTGGCAACTGCCTGAAAACTCTGCATTCTTCTCATTCCCTATGTCAACAGGTTTTATGAAAAATGTAAAAATTAATATTTTATTACCAGACATTTTCATGTCAAATCTAGATTGTCTGCTTGTAACTAATGAGTTGGATTTTCCAACAGGCTGCCAGCTAAGACAGAAACTTATGAAAGTGTAAATCAGACTCCATCATGGCTGAAATTTTTATTCTAGACACAGTTTTGGCACAAAACTAAAAATATCGGATTGAAATTCCACAATTCAGAGACATGATTTTCATATTCTTTTCTTTAATGATAAGTATATTGTATTTTTATGTTTTGATGTGATATTGTGTTATGATCCCATCTTCTAAATTTCTGATTAAGCTAATGTCCTACTTATCTTTTTCAAACCGTAGGAAATTAAAATCTGGAAGACTACTGAAAATCCCTTGGATGATTATCTTATTACTTAAAGGTGAAATACAATTGTCCTACAAAAATAGAATATTGAATGTATTGCATTAGAATAAAAATGTAACAACTAAAACAGATCCTTAAAACTGGAATCATTGGCTCGTGTTTCAGGAATCTATGCCTCGTAAGATAGTAATTTTTTCCTTTTTCAAATTAATTAAAACAAGTCTTAACTTGTGTGGCATCATAATAAATCTTTTCTATATTTTTCATTTGCTTGGACTGTGAATAACTTTTAGACTATTTGGATTAATGCTTGGTGTTTTATACTAAAAACTTGTTCTAGAGAAGAAATGAACAATTGGGAGACAACCTATCTCTGAATAACATAATTAAATGAGCAAAGAAAATAAAATACACAATTGGAAAACAGATGTTTTCTCAAGTGTTGCTTGCTGCTCAGGATTAATTTCATGTAAATTTGTACATTGGTGGTGTTTTGTTAGATGACTCAAACATATTGAGAAATAGTATTTGCCATCAAAATCCTTTGAGGAGAAGGTGTAAAGACAAACATTTCTTTGTTTTCATTTCAATAGCCTTAATAAACCATGGAGTCCAGAATTTGGGATTCCCAGACCTCAAGTCTCCAGAGGGTCACTTAATAGAGAAGCTGAGTCTCTACACTGTTCCCACTGTGGCGTCAGCCCACAGCAGCTGTTCAGTAAGTCGGTGGTGTTTACCAAACGAGTGAATTCATGGGATGGAGCACATCTGGGGCTCTTTCAGGGTAGCAAAGTAGCAGATTTGATAGCAAATAATGAACATGATGAAACAGTAAAAGCACCAGAGAGAGAGTTTTCAGCACCTTCTCTTCATGGGGTGTTTTATGCCAAAGGAAAGAATATGTGCCCATAATTTTTTATGCTCATTTTCCAAAATCCAAAAAGCCCCCAAATCCAAAAGCCTTTTCTCTAAGTCATTGGAAGGTAAAAGCAGACCTAATCTCACAGCGGCCATTTATATTGTTTATTTATCCCACTAAGTGTAAATATTCACACATTTTGCTGCAGAAACACTGGTATGATTGTTCTTGATGGACTCCTGGTTCAGACCCTAGTAGGAGGTTAGAGAATATACAAGGTATTTCCTTTAATACCTTCTTAAAAATACATGCCATTCCATGTTCAAAATCACTTTTGGCCCCACCTCCTGGGATAGGGTTCTTGACCATGTATGTAGTTTGTGAGTTATGGGATCTTTTCTGCTCCCTTGCCTGTTTGCCAAGCATTCTCTTTTTTCTGAGGTTCGACTTCCATGCATAGGAGCAAGATGGTGCAAGAGGGTGCTCTTCTTAGGTGTGTATGCTACCCTGTCTGCTCCCTGCCCACAAGGCTAGTGCTGACCAACCCCAGCCATAAACCCTCACCATGACTTACACCTATGGGAGTTGAAGTTCAGCTAGTATGGGAAAGCCTTAGTGCCATACCTGGCCATAGGGACCAAGCACCAGGCCACTTCACGTGAGTGATCGGTGTGTGGACTGAGCACAGCTTACTTCATGGAAATGTTTAGGATAATCAGTTGGGCTTTATTAGTTTTAATCATTAACCATCTGGAGATCCAAGGAGGAAAATACAGCTATTTACTTACCCTTTGCTAAAAATAGCCTCCCTATATCACTGAAGAAAGGTTATCAGGGTAAATTAAACTTTTCTGTGAAAATTATATGTATACGCTGAAGGACAAATCTCAAGCTTGAATGCCTTCACATATGGTTTTAAGTAATTGATCTAATTGGCTCAAATTGAAATTTAATCAGGACAGGATAGAAATAAAACTAAAATTAGTTAATTCTGTTTCTCATTAATAGTTCTGGCTACAGAATGTATAGAGAGGATTGGGGAGTATTTAATGTCTTAAATGATTTAAGGGTAATCACTTTGGCTTATTAATAGAGTGGAACTGGCAACCCAGAGAGCAAGTACCCAAAACCCGCTGTGATAACCAGGACGTAGGAAGAAGGGAGTTTGTTGACTTGTATTTCTTGTTTCTCAGCGATTCTGGATTTTCTGGAGAAAACATTAGTCCTATCTGGTTTCTGTGATGACATCCTTTCCCCAAAATTTCTCTCCCTTTCTCTTCCCCCTTTTTCTCTCTGTGTGTCTCTATCTGCCTAGTCATTTGTCATCACTTTCTCGTACTGTCTGATTGCAGACCTGTCAGTTTATCTGTATGCTTTATTTTCCAGAATGGAAAAACACGATAAAAAATGGGAAAGGTGAGAAATGGACGTTTGCCATCTGCTAGTCAAAATATCCTTTAATTTAAAATATTATTCAAATCATTACTTACATAATTTTAGCTTTATCAGAGTAAAGACTTCATATAGCAGTGATGACAATTCTTAAATTTCACTCTAAGAACCACTAAAATGAGAGCCCACTTAGCTTGGATGTTGTAGAAAAGAGACATAGTCCATAAAGGACTTTGAATTCCTCGGGAGATTTCAAGTGAACTAAAGAATGCTAATCATTCATAGTAAAATAATAAACTATTCTTCTATATTGGCCCTAGAATTCATTTTCTCAGATTTCCCAGTGTTTAATTTATTTAGATGTCTTGTCAGGGAAGACATGGAAAGTTTGATTCTCATGGAAAATTTTTCTCATCAAAATTCTTTTTTTGATATTAGCATATTTCATGTATTCGTAAAACAAACAAAAATGAGTGTCTATAGAAAGTAGCAAACCCTTCCTTTTTAATGTATCTGAATTGTATTATAAAGTGCTAAGAAAATTGTTTCGTCTTCATGAGCATATTGTTGGCAAGAAGCTAGATGCTGAATTGACAAACAGTTGCAGGGGGTTGGCTGCTGGTGCCTTGGCATCTTCAGGGCTCTCTAGGGGGTGTAGATCCCAACTTCTCATGTATTTTTTTTTTATTAAATAATACTTGTGTACATTAATGCATTTATAAGGTACAAATGTGCTGGTTTTATATACAGTTTGAAATACTTTCATCAAACTGGTTAACATAGTCGTCACCGCACTTTCTTAGTTATTGTGTTAAAATATTTATACTCTATACTTAGTAGATTTGACACGTACCTTTGTAAAATGCACCATAGGTGTGGTCCCACCAATTACCCTCCCTCCACCTATCCTCCTCCTCCCCTCCCCTTCCTCTTTCCCCTTCATCTTGGGTTGTAGTTGGTTATAGCTTTCATATAATATAAGTGTGGGTACTTATATATTGGTTTCACAGTTGAGTTGAGTACATTGGATACTTTTTCTTCCATTTTTGAGATACTTTGCTAAGAATATGTTCTAGCTCCATCCCTGTAAACATAAAAGAGGTAAAGTCTCCATCTGTTTTCAAGGCTGCATAATATCCCACAGTGTACATATACTACAATTTATTAATCTGTTCATGAGTTAATGGGCACTTGGGCCTCTTTCCATGACTCAGCAAATATGAATTGGGCTGCAGTAAACATTCTGGTGCAAATATCTTTGTTGTAATGTGATTTTTGGTCTTTAGGATATATACCTAGTAGAGGAATTGCAGGATCTAATGGCAGGTCTATTTTTAGATGCCTAAGTGATCTCCAAACATCCTTCCAAAAGGAACGTATGAGTTTGCATTCCCACCAGCAGTGCAGAAGTGTTCCCTTTTCTCCACATCCATGCTAATGTCTATAGTTTTGGGATTTTGTAATGTGGGCTAATCTTACTGGGTTAGATGATATGTCAGAGTGTTTTTGATTTGCATTTCTCTGATGATTAAGGATAATGAGCATTTTTTCATGTGTCTATAGCCTGTGCACCTGTCTTCTTCAGAGAAGTTTCTATTCAAATCACTGGCCCACCCTAAGATGGGATCACTCATTCTTTTTTTGCTAACACGTTTGAGTTCTCTGTGGATTCTGGTTATTAAACCTTTGTTAGAGACATAACCTGCAAATATCTTCTCCCATTCTGAGGGCTGTCTACTTGCTTTATGTACTGTGTTCTTGAAATAACCGGAATTCAGGAGCCGCGCATTCTGCTTTCTTTGCCAAGTTGAAAACCCTGATGCCAGTGTGGTGGCTCAGGCTATTTGCAGCTCCCTCCCCTGTCTTTCACCCATAATGCTGGGATGCCCTAGATTATGTTCCTAGTTTCAGTAGCCCCTGATGGTGCAGTGATCCTACCCGAGGGTTACAAACACAAAAGCACACAGGTCCGGAGTGTGAGAGCAGTGGTCCAAGTGGCCTGTGCAGTGGTGACATGCAGTGCAAAGCGGCGGTTTCTGCGCAGCTCCCAGCCAGGACGCGCGTGGACCCATGTCAGTCGGTAGAGATTCCATGGTTACTTTTGAAAGAAACACAAAATCTAGGAGATTTTTTCGATTATAATTTATATTTTTAAATATTGTATTGTCATTATTCAAGTTTGGGGGGCAGAACAAAAATAAAGCAGCTGATTGGATCTGGACAATGAGCTACTTACCATGATTTCTGCCCTAAATGAAACCTTTAAACCCAGGAAAAGACATCCCCCATATTCACATCTGTATTCTGGAATTCATTATCCCGGTTTAAGGCTCTGCTCATCTTTTTTTTTTTTTTTTATTAAATGATAGCTGTCCATTAATGCAATCATGGGGTACAGTGTGGTGTTTTCATATACAATTTGAAGTATTTTCATCTAACTGCTTAACATAGCCTTTATGGAGCTGGAAAATGTTCTTAGCAAAGTATCACAAGAATGGAAGAAAAAGTATCGAAGGCTCTGCTCGTCTTTCTGGCTTATTAGGAATCGCGAAACCCCCCAGACCATTCCAACACCGCGCGAATGTTGGCGGGAGCCGGGCAGTGGGTCTGGACTTGGTGGTCGGAGCCCAGTCGCGGGAGAGGAGAGACTGTCGCGGGCGGCTGTGGTCTCCAGATCGGCTGTGGGTTCTGCTAACCGCGACCCTGCCGCGCCTGCTTTACTTCATTGAGGAAGGAGGTCGCCCCAGCAGGATGAGCAGCCTGAGGAGCCGATGGGGGAGAGACCGCAGGAAGGGAAGCTGAAGTCCGCATGATACAAACCCGCGCTGTGGGAACTGAAGGAACCGAGCGGTGAGTAAGGTTTACCATGTCAGACACACGGGCCGGTGAGTAACTTACAGTGTCAGGCACACGAGGCCCCCTGTCCTCCCCAAAGTAAAGGTGTCTCCTTGCGGGTCGTTTTCTATAGCTTGCGCCTGTGACAGTTACGCGTACACGTTGTAGACCTGGACGCAGTCATTTCAGTATCTAACTAGGGCCGACCCATAATTTACTGTGTCCCTGGAATTGCGAGGTCGTGCATCTCACTTTCCTGGATGTTATAAACAAACCGTACTGACAGGATGCCGCAGGAGGGGTTCTTTTAAGATATACACATTTCAACAAATACTACTGAGCTTTGTGCTCTGCATTAGAAATCATAAGATGATCCTGACAATCACAGCCAAGTCGTGTAGCAGATGAGACAGGAACCAGCCAATGAGCTCACCATGACGTGGGACAAAGGCAGGTGTGGTCCGGGAGCAACTCCCGTGAGGCTACAGAATCTGTCCACATCCCCCCACGGCTATTGCCATAACCCTGTCCAAGAAACTAACATCCCTCCTAAACTACCACACAACCTTCTATTCTCTTTATTCTCCATACATGCCCTCCTGACACCACCATCTCCATTCAATTCATTAAAAACTAGAGAAATTAAAAGAACAGTAATAAATCCCTGGGGGTCCTGGCCATTTATCTCTCCAGTCTCATTTCACAGACTTCACCGTCCCAGTCTGGTCTCTGTCAGTTCCTAGACAGAGCTAACTACTTCCTTGCTCAGAAACCTGGTACTTGGTGTTTTCCCTGAGGGACAACTCTCCTCTGGTTTAAATGTCACCTCCTCAGAAAGGTGTTAGCCACTCTAAGTTCTCCACCTTAAATGCCATCTCTCTTTTGCTTATACCCTTTAAAATGTGGTCCTCACCTTTGTTTGTTTCCTTGTTTTTCATCTACCTCACCACTGGATTTTATAACAAAAGCATCTTTGTCTTCGTCTGTTATACTCTCAATATCTAGCAGGGTATTTGGTATAAACAGTAGATCCTCAATAAGCTTTTTTCCTGACATTGAAAGGATTATAAGACCCTATGGGGAGAAACTGATTCTCATAAAATATGTTCTTCAAAAAAATAGAGCAATTTTATGAGACTAATATCACCTTGATACCTTTGTCAGACAAAGACATCGTAAGAAAGAAAATACTGCAAGCCAGTTTTTCTGATGAACATTGATGCAAAAATTCTCAATAAAATATTAGCAAATCAAATCCAACAAAACATCAAAAATATTATATATTATGACTAAGTAGGATTTATCCTTGGTGCACAAGATATGCTATATCTCATTAATAGAATGAAAGGTAAAAAGCACATGATTATCCATCCTCTCTGTTGATGCAGAAAAAGCATTCAATAAAGCCCAAAATACTTCCTTCACAAAACTTTTAACCATTTACATATAAAAGAAAAATCCTCAATATAATAAAAGCCACTTATGAGAAAAATCACAGCTAACATTATAATCAATTGAGGAAAAGTAAAACCTATCCCACTAAATCTGGTACAAGGCAAGGATGCCCACTTTGCTGCTTCTGTTCAACACACTCCTGGAAGTACTAGCCAGATTGATTATACAAGAGAAACAAAGAAAAGGCATCTAAATCTGATATGAAGAAGTAAAATTACTTTCATTTGCAGATATCATAATCCCATATGTAAAAATCCCAAAAGATTCCACAAAAACTGCTCAAAATATTACATAAACTTAGAAAAGTTGCACTATTAAAAAATCAATGTACAACAATCAGTAGCATTTTTGTATATAAATAAGAGCCTAATTGAAAAAGAAATTAGACAAAAGCAATTTCATTTACGATAGCATCAAAAACTACCTTGGGATACATTTAACCAAAGAAGTAAAAGACCTACACACTGAAAACAATAAAAGATTGATGAAAAAAATTGAAGAAAACACAAATAAATGGGAAGACATCTCATATTCATGCAATGAATAAATTAATGAATATTGTTAAAATATCTGTACTACCCAAAGCAATGAACAAATTCAGTATAATTCCTATCAAAGTTCCAAAGGTATTTTCAACAGAAATTTTAATAATCCTATAATTTTTATGGAGCAATAAGATACCCCACGTAGCCAAAACAATGCTGAGAAAGAAAAACAAAATTGAGACAACACATGTCCTGATTTAAAATTATATTACAAAGCTATAGGAATCAAAACAATATGGTACTAACATAAAAAAAGACAATATGAACCATGTAACAGAATATAGAAACCAGAAATGAATCCAAAGTAAACGGTCAACTAATTTTTTACCAGGACACAATCAGGAAATAATAGTCTTTTCAATAAATGGTGCTGAGAAAACTGTATTTCCACATGCCAAATTATAAAATGAAATCCTTACCTTATATGATAAACAAAAATCAACTCATAAAACACCTAAATATAAGATCAGAAACTATAAAACTCCTAAAAGAGAATGTAGGGGAATAGCTCCTAGACATTGGCTTTGGCAATGACTTTTTGGATGTCATACCAAAAGTTCAGATAGGCCACAAGAGCAAAAATAAATAGATGGAACTAAACAAACTAAAAAGCTTTTTCACAGCAAAGTAAATGATCACAAAATGAAACAGGAGCCAATGGGTTAGGAAAACAATATTAACAAACCACACACTTGATGAAAAGCTAATATCCATAATTTATACACAATACAAACAACTAAATAGTGGACAAACAATGCAATTCAAAATGGGCAAAAGACCTGAACAGACATTTCTCCAATGAAGACATAAAAGCAAGAATCCAATGTACTCATTGGATTTGTCCTCATGAATCCTCATGCCCTAATGAGAACAATTGAGGACCTAGTACGTGGTGGGGAGTGGGGAAATGGGGGAGTCAAGAGAGGGAAGAAGGGAGGGGGTGGGTTGTCACAGTGTGTGGCACACCTCTTGGAGGCTGGATGCAATTATAAGAGGACTTTACCTAACAAATACAACCAGTGTAACCTGATTCTCTGTACACTCAATGAATCAATGAATCCTCAACAATAATAATATAAAAAAGACATAAAAGTGGCCAATAGGTATACAAAAATGTGCTGAACATTGAATCAGAGAAAAGCAAATTGAAACCACTGTGAGATACCGTATCACACCTGTTAAGATGACTATTATCAGAAAGTTAAGAAATAACAAATGTTATTTTATTGTTGATTACTGTTGATGAGAATGCAGATTGGTACAGTCATTATGGAAAATAGTAAGGAAGATTCTAAAGAAATTGAAAATAGAACTACTATATGACCAAGCAGTTCCTTGGCAAATATCCAAAGGAAATGAAATTATCACCTAATACAGATATCTGTGCCCACAAGTTGATTGTAGCATTATTCATAATAGTCAGGATATGAAAACAGCATAAGTGTTTATTGATGGATGAAAGGATAAAGAAACTATGGTACATGCATGTAATGGAATATCATATAATCCTAAAAAGAATGAGATCTTGCCATTTACCATAATATAAATGAGTCTTGAAGACATTATGCTAGGCAAAATAAGCCATACATGAAAAGAAAAATATAAAATATCTAAAATATCTCATTTATGTGTGGAATCTAAAAAGAAAATCACATATACAGATAGAGAGAACAAAACAGTGGCTACCAGGGGTAACCACTGGTGAGGGGAGGGAGAAGATGGGAGATGTGGCTGAGAGGATACAAAGTAGCAGATATGTAGGATGAAGGAGTGTAGAGAGAGGATGTGTGAATGAAGACTATATAACAAAACTCCACTGTATCTAAGATTCTTGCTAAATGAATAGGTTTTAGCTACTTTTTCAGCAAAAAAACCAAAAAACAATTGGTAACAATATAAGATGAGAGATACGTTAATCTGCTTTGCTGTGGTAACCTTTTAACTCTATATATGCATTCCATAAAATGTATTTAAAAAAACACAAGCTTCCATCTTATGAGGACATTAATTGCTGAATTGGGACTTACTCTAAACCATTGTGACCTCATTTTACCTCTGCAAAGGCTCTGCTTCTAAATAAGATCATGTTCATGGGCACCAGACTTGAACATACCATTTGGGAGAACTTGATTCAACCCATCAGAGTTGTCTACCTCTTAGAGAATGATGTTAGAGTGGTATCTTAAAAGATGAATAAAATTTGTAGTGGTCAGAGAGCTGGGGAGGTGAATGTTTAGAGGAATAATCAGGATAGTAAATCTAGCATGAAAGAGACATTAAGGTTGGGTACCAACTGGCTGGGGGAAAACTTGGGTGCTGAATAAAGGATTCTTGATTTTATCCATTGTCTTAGTCTGTTCAAGCTGCTAGAACCAAATACCATAGAGTGGGTGGTTTTAACACAGAAACATATTTCCTCAAGTTCAAGGTTAAGGTGCCAGCAGAGTCAATGCCTGATGAGAGTGCACTTTAAGAATTGCAAAGAGCTGCTTCCTCCCCTAGTGAAGCAAGAGAGCTCTGGTACCTCTCTATTTACTAAGAAGGTCATCAGCCCTATCAGATTAGAGCCCCATTCTTAAGACCTCATGTAACCACCATCACCTCCTCATATAGGCTGAAGCATACATGTTTATGAATTTCATAATTTCTCATAATGCCTCCAACTGAAGCATACATGTTTATGAATTTCATAATTTTTCTACTTGTCACCTTATAAAACTAGGACTATATCCCAGTTTCTCTGATTCTTATTTTTTTATTCTTGACTTGAATTTTCTACATTATCAGAGTTCTTTCCAAAACTCTGGCCTGTTCCCAAACCAGCCAAACAGGCCAGAGTCCGACTCTGCACTTTTCCTGGAAGGTTAGGTTCTGTCCTTCTAACTGCCAGGACCAACTCAGAATTAACAGGATTCAATTATTTAATTGAATAATTATATTCAATAAATAATTAATTAAAATCGACTAATTTTATTGTTAAAATGCTGCCATACCCATGTTATCCTTTTCCCTTGGTCCTAGCATTCTCAGGCACTGCTTTTGGGCTCGCTGAACCATCTGGCCTCTGGACTCTCCCTGTGTGGCTGCTCCCACCAGAGCAAGTCTACTGGAGAGTTGATTTCCTCTTACACTTCCTGCCCATTCACAGTTTTCTCCCAGCTGGCCTTTGTTTCTGGGATTTTGGCTGGTCTTTCCTCCTCAATTTTTCTTTGTGTTGGAACTTTCTAACTCAGGCAGCTGGATAAAGAAGAATCAGTTTAGATGACCAACCCTCCCCCCTCTTTTGCAGGTATAGTTTGTTACCTCAGCATTCTTTGTTCAGTACTTCTGCCTTATAGTAAATATTTGTTTTTTCAAAAGCAATATAATTTATGTAACCTTCAAGTCCATATTGGCATATGGATATAAAAGTTTCTTCTAAATATGAAAAGCCTAAATTCAACATTTGGCATATAAGTTTCTCTCCCTGGCTGGTCCTGATTGACCCAAGCTGAACCAGTTGAACCTCATCTATCCTAGGGCAGCAATCTTCCCACCACCCTAGTGAGCTTTTCCAGCCTGTAAGAGCATAAAGGCCGGTCTGTCTCCCTCCATACCGTCAGGCCTTTAACCCCTCCCTGCATACTCAGTGGCTTTCCTGAAAGTACTTTTGTTTCTAAGTTTCATTTTAAGACCTTAGAGAAGGAAGAGTTTTCTCCACAGCAAGTGCACAGAGGCTTTCTTTAGAGTTTTGACTGATTATACTCCCATGAGACAGCCAATTTGTATAATGATGACTTCACCTATGAAAATATATAAACATAATTAACTTTTTATACTTTATGCAAATAGTTTTGGTTTTAGAAATTCAATCAAAGTTTATAGTTTGTGGATAAGCACAAGTGTGTGTATCAATAAATATTTATGTGAAAAATAATTTGGATTTTAACACACATATTAAACCATTTTAACATAAATTTTGTGAATCAATTTTAATAGAAGAAAGTATAAACTTATTCTGGAAATTTAAGAGTCAGGGAAGAGGAACAGAACAATATTTTATAGAAGGATGGATTTAAAGATGTGCCAAAATACTCTGGAAAAACCAATTCAGTTGTTTCAAAAATATCAAATATTAAAACCTAATTTTCAAATTTAAAAGTACCATTAACATTAGCTTTCCAATTTTTATGTGGCTTGTTAATTTTATTGAGCAGTGCCAAATGGTTCCTAAAACCAACTTTTTTCCTTTTGAGCTTTCCAAAATCTGTAAGGTTATACCACTCCAGTATTCTTTGATATATCTCTGTGTAAAGTACAAAGTCAACAGTTTTGAGAATATGATATTGAATATCAGATTGAAAGTGGTGTTTCATTCCTGGAAAAAATCCATAGATATTTTACTGTATGAAGTATTCATTTCATAAATATAATTAGGAAAAATCATTTAGGAATTTTTTTGTTTGTTTTTTTGAGACAGAGTCTCACTTTATCACCCTCAGTAGAGTACCATGGCATCACAGCTCACAGCAACCTCCAACTCCTGGGTTTAGGCGATTCTCTTACCTCAGCCTCCCAAGTAGCTGGAACAACAGGCACCCGCCACAACGCGGTTTTTTTTGTTGTTGTTGTTGCCATTTGGCCTGGGCTGGGTTCGAACCTGCCACCCTCAGTATATGGGGCCAGCGCCCTACCCACTGAGCCCTACAGGTGCTGCCCAAAACCCTTTAGTTTTTTTATCTTACAAACTTGATGGAAAGAAAACAATCCCATAATCGGAATCTTGACTACTGGATGTCACT